>SDVV010006099.1:0-18698 GCA_016164225.1 Gammarus roeselii
ACTAGGACCAGCCATTGCAACACTAGGACCAGCCATTGCAACACTAGGACCAGCCATTGCAACACTAGGACCAGCCATTGCAACACTAGGACCAGCCATTGCAACACTAGGACCAGTCGCTGGAACACTAGGACCAGTCGCTGGAACACTAGGACCAGCCGCTGGAACACTAGGACCAGCCGCTGGAACACTAGGACCAGCCGCTGGAACACTAGGACCAGCCGCTGGAACACTAGGACCAGCCGCTGGAACACTAGGACCAGCCGCTGGAACACTAGGACCAGCTGCTGGAACACCAAGTCCAGCTGCCACAGCACCCCGTCCAGCCGCTTTATCTACCCGACCAGCTGTAGCAGCGCCCTGACCAGCTGTAGCAGCGCCCCGATCGGCTGTAGCAGCGCCCCGATCGGCTGTAGCAGCGCCCCGATCAGCTGTAGCAGCGCTACGATCAGCTGCAGCAGCGCTACGATCAGCTGCAGCAGCGCCCCGATCAGCTGCAGCAGCGCCCCGACCAGCTGCAGCAGCGCCCCGACCAGCTGCAGCAGCGCCCCGACCAGCTGCAGCAGCGCCCCGACCAGCTGCAGCAGCGCCCCGACCAGCTGCAGCAGCGCCCCGACCAGCTGCAGCAGCACTAGATCCGGCTGGAGCAACAACACGACCAGCCACAGCTGCACCACGACCGGCAGCACCGCGTATAACCGCCCTGGCGTAATTGTCCTGGGATGTACTAGGGCAGCAGACTCGACTGCACTTCTCTGCTTGGCACGAAGTTTATAATCACTACACTAGATAGACTGTGTACGGCTCATCAAAATAACCTGGGCACAAGAAACCGCACCCGCCCAACCAGTCGAACGACGATTGAAACGGTCATGTCCACTGGAGAGTCGATACTGCTGAAGTTATACTTGAACTCTACGCTGTGGAAGGTAATATATCTTTCAGCAGTCCATCTACTGCACTTATCTACAATCAGACACATTGAGACTGTGAAATGACGTGCTACAGTTACGGCAACCTATACACGCGATAGTCATTTGGTACCCACAAAAAGCGCCAAGTTCGCTCCTCAAGCCTCATCTCATACACAACTGATACCATGAGCATCGGCAACAACCTGCCCTCCTAACGCCTCAGACATTCCAGAGTAGTTACTGTTGTTGCGCGCAACACAAGATAAGTCTGACATATTATTCCACTTCTTTTTTATACATACAGACACTAGGCCGCATCCCCAGAAAGGGGGGTGGCCGACGGCAAGGCGTACCTCATACGCTCACACTCACACATACAGGTTTTTTCATAAATAAATACCTAGTTTCAAAAGTCAATAAAACTTTTAACAAATCAAACTAAAATTGTTGATGTCAATTGCTAGCTTATATTCAAGAAATTTATTGAATGATACATGCTAACCAAGATTTGAATAGACTTGAAGCAGTGCAAAGAAGCTTCACCTCTTATATTAGGAAGGTAAAGGAAATGGACTATTATGACAGATTAAACGCCTTGAGGCTATACTCAATCCAAAGACGTTTTGAAAGATTCATGGTCATAAACGTTTGGAAAATTCTGGAAGGCTACACTGTCAATATAAACGAAAAAATTGTAACGAAAGTGACCATAAGAAACCAGGCAAGAATTGGCAGAATGTGTTGCTTCAAAGTGCCAAAACTGATGGGGGGGGCAAAGCGATGCAAACAGTTGCATTCAACAGCTTCACGTACCGGGCAACCCGGTTATTCAACCGAATGCCATTGGAAATACGTGAGATCAAACGGGTGCCACAACTGTCAGCTACAGAAAACATCTTGAGGTTCAAGAGCTGATTGGATAAATACCTCAGCTGTGTTCCAGATCGACCCCAAATTAATGGATACCCTCACTGTGGGGACAACTCCCTGCTTAACCGCGACGCCAAGCCGGGATCCGACTGGCGAATGTGGCTACAACATTCAAATGCTGGTGCCGCAGCACAAGTGGAGAGTGCCCCACGGATGTGCCACGCTGTGACCTGCTGTGAATAGCGAAGAAACTCCAAGTATCCAAGTAAGTATTTAAGTAATCAGCTCAACAAATTGAATTTTTTTTTTTCATATACTGTAAAAAATCAAGACTATTGATTAAACATTGATCTCACGTTCAATTTTATTTTGATTTTGAAATAAACTCTTCCACTGTAGCAACACGAAGGGATTTCAGAAGGATTTATGTTAACAAAACAGAAATGTTCCCTCACCTAGCAGTATTCGACTCATTGTTGCCATATTTTAAATGACTTGCATCGTTTATGGTAGACGGCGTAGGGTCGATCTTGGACAAGAAAAAGCGTAGACAACATTGAATCTGTTTGGCAAGATGTCGCTTGTACTCGCCAGAATTCCGTACAAAGGCTTTCAAACGAGCTCTAAATTTCTGTAGAAAAACTTTTTGGTACACATCGAGAAAAAGTATTTGAAGTTTCCTCTACAAAATTCAGCTTGTGCAGAAGATTGTTCAAAACAAGTGGGGGAAAAGGCTACAATTAGCAGTCATTTAGCAATGCTCTTGTAAGAGCTTGCTCGTGTATTGCTGTTGAAGGGCGTTAGGTACCTGAAAGTTGTTATCTTCCACAGTCAGCTCATCTCAAACCGGCGTTTTTAGCTTCTGATTGGCGTCTATTGAATTTGTGTACGATATATTTTGAGCATTTTATTGACCTTCAAAAATGTTTACCTATTTTTTTATGAAAAACTCTGTGCATCATCTCTTGATGTATCCTGCTGTGTGGATCCCAATCTAGTTCATTTTTAATCATTCCAAGACCCTCTTCGAAGAACTTCAATTTCAGTTACTTTTCCAAGCGTTTCTTGTTCTCGATGTAAGAGAAGAAAGCGGCTGCTTTAATGTTTCCAGTTTCTTAAGTGCTGTTCAATATGACGGGGTACTCCTTTGTGGGTTTGCCACTGTGGTCTGGATGAAAGTACTGGTTCCTTTCATGTCCATGTGGATTGCCGTTCACTTTAGCAAGTATTAGATCAAAAGGTTTGAATTATTGAATGCCTGCTTCTTTTTAGTTATCAATGGGCTTGGAAATGCTAGAATGCGCTGCATGATAGTGCAACAAGTTATGGAGTGAGACTAGATTGCAATTTCTAGATTTCTCATTAGTACCCAATTTCAATAGCACCGTAAAAATAAAAAAGTAGCAATAGGCCCATCATCAATTAGGCTCTGCCATCAAATGCGTGTCGCTAGCTACCTAATTTTGTCGGCGCATTCCACTAAAACGTGGTAAAGGGAACAGCGCCAATGGAACAGCCGTATCCATTGGCGTGGGAATGGTAGAATTCTCTACCTGTTGACACTCGACTTCGACGTTTTTCCAAGTTTCTCACCTACAGCAAATCAGATCAGAGAAAGGCAGGAAAGCCGATACAGCCGTGATCGTCAGAGGAGGCCAGGAAAGCCGATACAGCTGTGCGCGGCAGAGGAAGTTCACACTTAGTCAGCGGCTTATCAATAAGTACTTGTCCACCTCGTTAAGGATGGATGACTATTGACCTACGTCAATCTCATCGATATGGAAGGATGTACAGCAAACGTTAGAAGAACATTATAGGTTTGTTTACATGGCGCAGATCTCGCCCACCATTTCTTTGGCACTGGCTGTCATTTTTGTCGACACAACACAACCTGCTTATAGAAGTGTTTCTAAAATAAGATGACATCAGGACTCAGTTATGCTCGAACACGAATGATTGTTGCCCCACGCTTCTTGGAAAACGCTTCTTGGAAAATTGTTTCTGGAATAAAACCTAAAGCCTAATTATCATATTTTATGTTCAAATTTTTTTACTAGACAATACTGGAAAACGTGATCGTTCTGTTGTGAGGAACGATGTCTAGTTACTACACAATATTGTGAGACGTGATCGTTCTGTTGTGAGGGACGATGTCTAGTTACTAGACAATACTGGGAGACATCATCGTTCTGTTGTGAGGGACGATGTCTAGTAACTAGTCAATACTGGGAGACATCTTATTGTGAGGGACGATGTCTAGTTATTAAACAATAATGGGAGACATGATCGTTCTGTTGTGAGGGACGATGTCTAGTTACTAGGCAATACTGGAGACATGATCGTCCTGGTGTGAGGGACGATGTTTAGTTACTAGACAATACTGGGAGACATCTTCCTCGGCCGCCGTGGCCGAGTGGTTAGCGTTTCCGACTGCAGTGTCAGCCTCTGGTGCTTCATGTCGCGAGTTCGAGCCTCGGCAGGGACACGGCGGTCTTGTGGCGGGGAGATTGGGCGCCTCCCCCCTCTGTGTCTGCCTAGCTTAGTCACCCCCCTAACTAGGGGGAAACGGCTGTATGTCTATACATACATCTTCCTATTGTGAGGGACGATGTCTAGTTATTAACAATAATGGGAGACATGATCATTCTGTTGTGAGGGACGATGTCTAGTTACTAGGCAATACTGAAGACACGATCGTTCTGTTGTGAGGGACGATGTCTAGTTACTAGGCAATACAGGAGACATGATCGTTCTGTTGTGAGGGACGATGTCTAGGTACTAGACAATACTGAGAGATATGATCGTGCTGTTGTGAGGGACGATGTTTAGTTACTAAACAATACTGGGAGACATGATCGTTCTGCTGTAAGGAACGATGTCTAGTTGGCAATTCAGTAGCGTGATGGCCTCGGAGTTTGTCTTCGCTCTCAAACACCGTTTTCTGACGTCATAAAGGAACCTAGGTATAGTGGTGGATGTGAAACTGAAATAACACCATATCATGGAGGTAGTGGGAGAGGATTTTGGATTGGTCAACGAGCTGCTGAAATGCACAGTTTGTTGTAGTCCACACGTCATCGTGTCTCTCTATGGCATGCACATCAGGCCCGTCATGGTTTATTGTTCATCTAAATGGAATGTAAGTTTTCTTGCAGATTTGAGATAGCTCGAATTTGCACGAAGAAGGTCAACAATGAGTGTTGATGGTCTGGCCGACTTGATTATGTGCGAAGGATGTCAACAATGAGTGTTGATGGTCTGGCCGACTTGATTATGTGCGAAGGATGTCAACAATGAGTGTTGATGGTCTGGCCGACTTGATTATGTGCGAAGGAGGTCAACAATGAGTGTTGATGGCCTGGCCGACTTGATTATGTGCGAAGGTCAACAATGAGTGTTGATGGTCTGGCCGACTTGATTATGTGCGAAGGATGTCAACAATGAGTGTTGATGGCCTGGCCGACTTGATTATGTGCGAAGGAGGTCAACGATAAGTGTTGATGGTCTGGCTGAATTGATTACTTCTCCAGACTGAAGCAACTTGGCCCGTCTTCATAGAGGGCTCCTGATATGGACATCAAAGACCATTCCAAGAAGCTCATGATGCCGGCTTGTAATACTGACATCAAGAAGAGATTAATTGAAGTACGATGTGCCAAGTCGTGGAACAGCTTCACAACTCATATACGTAGTGGAGTCGGATTCTGTTGCTGCATTCAAGGGGCTGCTGGAAGAGTTTTGGAAGATGTTGTTAGAATTTGTTTAGCTTGGAAGGGATCCTTATTTTTCTTGTTTATCTTGTGACCTCGGAACCTACCGGATGTTCCATCTCCCCGTGGGTCTCGTGCAACTGGTTTGGTTGCGTGGTCTTGTGTGTGGAGCACTTTGTTTTTCTGCATGTTGGCGTTTGAAGGTGTGCGTTTGCCGCTTGAGATGTGTTGGACAAAGTGCCATTTTAGCTTGCCTGTTATTTTTATTGTAACTATTTTTTTCTTTCTAATGCTATTTGGGCATGTACGCGTGTGTTCGTTTGGATGAGCGTGTCTGTGTTTTGGTGTTTTAATACTATTGGAATATTAGCTACGTGAGGTGCGGTGTGCGTGTGTTGTCTCTGTGTACATCTTGGTGTTCTACAGTGGGCTGTGCTATGGAGTGTGCTCTTCTTGCTCTCCTGGTGTTTTCCTCGTCAAACATGCTGTTTGTTAATATGATCGCCACCAGTGCACATGGCTGTGCTGGCTTCCCCTAGCTCTGTTGCTCCATACTGATCTGTGGGGCCGCTGCAAGGGTGAAAGAAGCTATGGTTACCTCAATACCTCAGGAAATCAATTTTTGACTGCAACTCTGCGTGTGACCATGTCTCTACTGATAGCATAGATTGAGCGTTTAATGCAGCGCACTCCTTCCAACCCATGCCGTTAGTAATCTTCAAAGACTGGCGGTGACTTATTTCATTACGATCCGATCCGTTGTTCAGCTCTGGCAGGAGATTGACTCTAGCTTACTCGAAATTTCGCCCTCTCCAGTAATGTATCTAATCCGTGAGTCCTCTGTCTCTGCCCTCAGGTCAAGTGTGGGTCCCGAATACGCTCGGTGCCGTGGTCTGGTGTTCTTGGGCGGCGCCGGTGTGGTTATGGTGCTCTGTACACTGCTCCTAGTTCTCACCCTCAAATACACTAAGGATCACCCCGCTATTTACATTGCTTACATTGGTGAGTGCCTGCACTGATTGATTAAATAATATACCATCTATTAGCTGTGATATTTGTAAGTGGAGATCTGCTAGAGATGTCATGTTCTTGTTACGGGGCTCCTGTCATTGTGCCAGATTTAAATGTTACGATTCAAATGCTTCTAGTGTATGATAAACCGCTGCATCTGATCATCCGTGACTGATCTATTATTTATTTAATGGGCTCTATGTCATGACTGTAAGTAAGGAGTAGTTTGTGAGTTCACTGCCGCCTACTGAAGGGCGAAGGTTTATATGATGTCGCGTCTTCTTTCATGTTAAATCTGCTCTGAAGCTGCCGTTGGTTTCCGGCAAGTGCTTATGTCTGCTTCCGGTGGTTGTGTTCACTGACCCTGTGCTCTGCAGTGTCGTTCCTGATTGTGGCCCTGGCGCTGTACCGCTCCATCTACTACTGCTCCATGAAAGTGAGCCTCATTGACGGCCCGCTATAACCTCCTCCAAACTTCGCTGCGTGAGAGCTGGTGTTGCCGCGGCGGCTCTGGATAGGTAATACTGCAACACCAGCAGCTGTTGCAGGCAATACTGGGGTAGCGGTGCGGCTGATGCAGTTAGTTCAGGTTATTCAGAGGCTGCAGCTGCTACCAAGTAGTGCTGTGGCTCAGCTGTTATTAGTTAGAACTTGATCTATTAGGCCTCTGACAAGATAGGTAGCACTGTCACTGTGCCTATAACTCGGTAGCGCTCTAGTTACAGGGTTGTTGCTAGATATGTAACTGTAACCGCGGCTGTTACCATCTTGTCATCTAACCAGAACCGTCACAATGCATACTGCGTCTGTTACATGGTAGCATTGTCTAAGGCCTGATAATTCTCGTACAGTGAGTGGCGCGCTCTATGTGATCACTCTGTCGAGTATCGAGAGGTCAACCTTCATTTTAAGCTGATCTGAAGCTCTAGTTCTGCTAACTTAACTGCTGGAACAAGTTCCTTTTGAGACGTACGGTAATCAGAGTGTCAGTATGCCACTTGCATGGTATAACTTCGTGGTAAAATTTACCTTCCTTCTGCAGTAGAGTTGTTTCTTTGACTGAGCGGAATGTGAATGTTCCCGGTTGTTCAGTACTGGGCATTTATTAACGTAATAATTTTGTGTGAATAAGTTGACACTTTGGTCTGGATTCATATTTTGTTGAAGTATTTCAACTTATGATTCTTTGGTCGAATTTCTATCACACTATTAGATTTTTTTTCATGGTTCATAATTCCTATTGGCCATATTCTTTGATCATTACCTAAGACCAGCCTTGACTTGCCAACAATGTTTTCTAGGGTCATGTTAAGATTTTATAGTAAAAAATATTTTTTGGACATCCTATGTCACTGTAGCTAGTTTGACCATATCCCATTTAATTACATTATTTCTCTTGTGGGGTCATTACTCGTTCTTTAACATCTTTATTAAGCGTTGTGTGATGTGATCAAATGATGGATCCTTTAAACATTATTCAGCATTGCTTTGTATCCACACCAGCTGGTACGCCAGAATCTTACCTTCTTCAGGATCAATATTACAGCCAACATGAATATCCAGACCTTCCCTCTTTCGGTATATCCCAAGCAAAATATTTTGACCTCTCTTTTTTTCGGCAAATCCACATTTGCTTATGAAGCGATAATGACACTTGTCTATTATTTTGTATGACTTATTCTATTCATTGTAAACGCGTTGTCGCTTTGTTTGGCAGCAGCTTCGTGGATCGCTTACCACAAGCTTTACCACGTTATTCAAACTGCTGTAGGTAACAGCTTTGCCACGTGATGGCCCTTCGTCGTTGTTCAAGAATTTAACTTATCCAATGTGAAACATCTGTACAATAAATATGCCTTGACCGTTTCTACCCGTTTTAATGATGGTGGGATGGTTACAAGTCAATGTTATCTATTAACGACCGTATAACTATATTCGTCATGGTAAGTGTGCGCGCCTTTCAAAATGTTGGTGGAATGATCATTTATCGAATTGAAGGAAATTGGTTTCCATTGATGCTTTGTGTCAAGAATTTCCCATTGTGTTCGTCATTATAATTTTACCGATCATTTAAGAACTTTGAGCCTATGGGTGATACCATTGAACGAATGATTCATTATTAATCAATTATGGCATTGCGAGTTGTAGCTGTTATCGTTGCTGCGTAACCCCAGCTCCTCCTGCGGTGGTAGAGCCATGACCAGTGCACCGTACCCTACGGGGAAGGTTGGGGATGACTCGCGTTGAGGTTTCGGTGGAAATGCGACCCAATTCATATGTCCACTGCACCACCGGATACCCACCGATTTGGGCATGTTGGGAAAGTTACTACGGGTGCAGGCCACAATATTAGACCACCCCTGAGAATATGGATGCTGTCCCTCGGGCGCTCCCACTGATCACGAACAGGCGTGATTTAATAATTGAGCCTGCCGGGTGCAGTTGCTGGGTAGAATGTTATGAAGCGCTCGATTTACTCCATTGTATAGGCTAGGATTCACTCCCGCTGTGCCGGGTGCAATTGCTGGGCAGGACGTCATGAAGTATTCGGTTTACTCAATTGCATAGGCTTCACTCCCGCTATGCCGGATGCAGTTGCTGGGCAGGACGGCATGAAGTGCTCGGTTGACTCCATTGCATAGGTTTCACTCCCGCTATGCCGGACGCCATTGCTGGGCAGGACGTCATGAAGTGCTCGGTTGACTCCATTGCATAGGCTTCACTCCCGCTATGCCGGGTGCAATTGCTGGGCAGGACGTCATGAAGTGCTCTGTTTACTCCATTGCATAGGTTTCACTCCCGCTATGACATGATGAGTATTTTGTTCAGTTTGGAAAACATTATTTACCGATTTGAAAAATCAGTCCGGAATATCTAAAATTTCGTGTCTTGACTAAGATTTGATAAGCAAAGTAGCTATAACAACCCAGTCAGCATCGCATTTTAATTTAAATCCATTTGGCTATTAACAACCAATTTTGCAAGTCAAAGGATTTGTTTGCTGAATATTAAAATTGCGCTATCACGTTCACGTAAAGACGATTTGAAGGTCATAATTACTGCAGCGGCTTTATTGCTTCATTCCAGGTCATAACTCAGGATAAAAAAAGCTCAGCACAATAGATGATAGAAAGTTGGCTGTAAAGCAATTTGTCAACGTTGAATATATTGGTATTGTGGACGTCAAGCATCCTAACTCGTTAATTTTCCACTGATTAACACTGAATCTATTGCCTTCATTTATAAGCCACACTCAGGAAAACGATCGAACTTGAGTATATACAACATGTGGAAGGAAAATGTTTATTTTCATTTCTATTTCCATGTTTAATAGTAGATGCTGCATGAAACTGCGTGTTTGATCGAGTAAAATCGCTACATCCTAAAAATAGTGAAGATGATTGTTCCATTTACTTTGTAGAGATTGATCTAATGAAAAGTGGACTGTGTAACGAGCCATGGTCCCTTGACAGCGTCATTCACAAACAGTGAGAACAATGGTACCTAAAACCCTGTTGTTGTTTTAATTGTCTAAACATGCACATTTTATAGGTTTGAATCTAAGCTGCTGTGATTACTTCCCCTAGGGACATAGTTAATTCTGAAACATTAACAATATTGCTCACAATAAATAAGTCGAGTGTAAGTTTGAGAAGCTGCATGCATATGTAAGTGCACATCATACGATCCCACACTTCTGCAAGCCGCCCTAGATCAGGGTAGGCAGTGAAGTTTTCAGCCACACTGCCTCACCTACTGTTGAAGCACTAATGGCTTATTTCCAAATTCTGTAGCCTTCGCCTCTGGGCTGACGATACAACATTAACTAGCTCGGCTTCTTTGCTTCTTGTGTTCAAAGAAGACATAAAAGTGTATGCATATATATAAATATATTTATAGCTATGTATACAGGGTGTTGAAAAACGTCCGGTAAAAAATTTGACAATATGTTAAAGCACCCAAAATGAACCCTTGTTCACGGATACCACAAAACTCTGAACTACCTTGTTGTCCGGATACTGAGGTGTCAAGTTTTAACTTGTAATGTGAAGTGTAAATGAAATTAACCCGTTAGATCTTTCTACATTGACCTTTTTTGGAGTTTATACATCAGTCGCTTCGTGGCATAGCGCAGACAACATAGCCATTTTGTCTACGCGATGCCTCGAATTCGCTGCCCAGGCGCATATCGACCAAGCAAACGTTCATGGTACAATCTAGCTGCCCGGCTCGCCTCACTATCGGCCGCGCCAGATGCATATCAGCCTTATCTTCATTCGACAAACGAACCACGTTGTCTCTGTTAACTCTCCCAAAAAAGGCGATGTTGCCAAATTTAAAGGTTAAATTTAATTTACAATTTAGATTGCTAGTTGCATCTTGACACCTCAGTATCTGAAAAACTATGTACATCAGAGTTTTTTGGTATTCCTTTACAAGTGTTCATTTTGGGTGCTTCTACCTACCGTCAAAGTTCGTACCTCTGTTTTTTAGCACCGTGTTCAAAACTTTAGCTACAGAAAGCCTCCCAGTATAATATTTTTTATCTAATAGATATGCTTACAGTTATTCTTCGTTTGAGTGCTTCCATTTTTTTTCGATTGCAGCTCTCTCCAATTGTGACCTGAAAGAATATTCGACTTCACGATTTCGCAGGCTGAAAATTGGGGAAAAAAGCAGATGATTCGATGAATGTATTCCACATTCATACGAATGCGTTATTACTTCTTGCTGTTATCCTATTATCATGTAGGAGTTCAGTGATCACCCTACATAGCGTTATTGTTGTCAAGATGCAGAATAATGCGTAGCTACTTCCATCTATCAGCTATGACAGATGGAAGTAGCTACGGACTGGGCATATAATGACGGGTTATTTTTGACAACAACAGAGCGCAGCAATAATTAATTCGAACCCCACCGACTGGGCGTTGATCATACGAACTCTAATGGCTGACTCACCAGCTGATGTATGTAATTCGGTGACCATGCGCTTGGCCCATCATGTGATATGGATTTTCCAAATGAGAGTACTTAGTTGGGGTATCTGTTCCGCTATTTTTTGTGCGTCACGGACAATCGTCAGTTTGCCTCCATTGTTTGGTTGCTGCAATAGCATTAGAGTGTGTATAACTGTTGGTAGGCCATTTGATCATAGACATTGATTGGTCCATCCTAGTTCGGTTGCTATTGCCTGAAGTGCAAATCAGTTTGACACGTGATGGCTTTGTCGTTTTGTTTTACATGATCTACTTGACTTTTTTTGTATAAGGAAAATGTTGTAATGTGTATACCGGTTATTTATATAGGGCTCCTTAAAAGATGTATCTGGGAACAAGTTAATGGTTCGGCGTATGTTAAAAGCTTGACATTTTTAGGAGAGCGCTTTTCCTCCGAGATATATTAGGTGAAGCCTATACGTCTAAGCCTCCTTCACCAGAGGATTCACAAATGTCTTGTGAAAACAAAAGTAATTAAGTTCTCTTGCTATTAAACGTGACATCAATATCGGTAACGATTCGGTTTCGGAAAAAAAATTAGTGTGGAGCAGCGAGTGCGCAAATAGTTGTTGAAAAAGCTAACCCCCCCCCACCCCCCCCACCTCAAAATATCCTGGGTGAGTAATTGGAGGCAGGCTAAAGGCGTCAGGGACACACCGCATCATGCTGACATAAGCGTTAGCATAACAAGCATTATTTAGCTTGCCCAAACATTTGTAGCAGGTATCTTCATCAACTGGGTGTAAGGACTTTTAACAAAGAATGCTCTATCGTCATGTTGTGCCCTAGGCTGTATTTATTCATGTCAAAGGAACTGCACGCCTCTACGGCCTATGAAAACAACGTAAGGATGGTATTTGACGTGGCTGCATACAACAGATGGTGGCGACGCGTGACGTCACTTGCAGGAAGACTGGCCCACCTATCCTTCATCGCACTGCGTATTGCTGTCAAACTGTAGCTGCCCGCATTTAGCTGCGGTGCGCGGTAGAGACGGCTTCTCCTGTTCGGTGTTCAGGCGTGGTAAAATAAAATTTTGCTCGGTTGCGATTGACTATAGCATTTGTGAGCGGTTAACTACTGTTTCTATGATATTTGAACATGAGCTGTCAACATTATTATTTTTTTCCCAACTGCTTTTGTAAAGATATTTCCTGGCCGATGCCTCTAAGTACATTATCATTGTCAAGCGTTCGGTGCTAAAAAGGCATCGACTCCAGCGCACTAGAATTCCTTATCACTCTAATCTATTCTATAGTTTTTAACTGTCAGCAGTTGTAGCCTTATTAGTGGGAAAGTTTCCAGCTCTCTTCCTTCAAAGACATCCTCGTGTTGATGTGTGTTGATCCGCAAGTTCGACAGCAGAGCGTGATTATCCAACATTGTTTATTTGAATCACCTGTCCAATGTACGAAGAATACCTCTCAACTACGTGTGAAGCTGTCATTTATTGGCTGTGCTACGTTACCACAATGCTCTTCTATTAACTCGAATTAGGAAAGGTTTCTATGTTTTAGTGTTGTAATGAATATGATCAGTCAAGATTTATCGGTTCACGTTTGATGTCAATTAACTCGTCTTATCCCGAGTCACGAATCTCATCTTAATATTAGTGTGGTAGCTGCTTGATGCTTCCTTCCTCGTGCATTGGACGAGTGTCACGCGTACCCGAGCGCAACCGTTGCCTGCAACGCTTGCTTCTGGGCCAATCATTTCCATTGTGTTACAGGCTAAGAACCAGTTACTCGTTGAATTACACCAGTTTGTAGTTTGGGTTAAGACATGTTCAGGTCTATGATCAGTAGAATGTAACCTAATAATGAGTTCGTCAGAGAGTTAGTGTCAATATTGCTGACATCAATCGCCAGGCTTGTGTTGAGAACCAGCGATGAAAGCACATTTAATCATTTGCGTTCGCGTCTTCCCTAGCTCTTCGCGTACGATCTAGGTGGCCGTTCATTGTTTTAATTCTGTAACAAAAGTCGTTAATTTTTATTGAGCTTAATCATTTGTGCTGAAGTTGCAAGGTGCAGTTTGTCTTTGATGTCACTAATGTATTTCTCTTTCCTTCTTTCATGCTGCTTGTTCCTCCAGTGGACGTCGTTGGGGCTTTGTACTATTATTTCTCTCTCCAACACTTTCTTGCGAGCTTTTATGTGCGGAAAGCTGGCGAGAAAACGCTTCCACATTTTAACGTAAAATTTTTAAGATCTCTGATGGCTGTCTGTTTTATGTGATCACGTGTACTTTCCTTTTTTTTAACACGTTACACAGAGGGAATGAATAAATGGGCTTGTTGGGACACATCATGAGGAATGTTGACATCCTTTTCAGTTATGAGGTATGTTTTATGTTATAACATGTACTTTCGTCTTATAACGCGTTACGGAGTAAATAAATGGGCTTGTGCTAGAGTCATTGAAATCTAGTACTAGCTTAATTGAAGCCTTGTGCAGGCATCATTGAAGCCTAGCTCAAGTTTCATTGGTGTTTTGTGTGCGCTTCGTTGAAGTCAAACACAAGTTTAATTGAAATCTTGTACAAGTTTTTTTGAAGTCTAGTACGAGTTTAATGAAAGTATTGTTATAGCTTCCTGATCTAAAGTCGAAAAAATGAAGTTTGATTAAATCGGTTATTGAAAGTCTACCCACAAATCTGTTTTCAATCAAGTCTTGTGGAATATCTGCTCTAATTTTAATACTGATTAGTCTTCATTGCATTTATTACTTCGTTGCTTAAGTAAACACTTGAAAAAGGTAATTAGATTGCTTGTGTCCATTTGTATTCCATTTTGCTTTGAAACGGCATCCAATACAAATATTGTTAATTTTTGTCTGTCATTATTTATTCGCTCCTCCCTATTTGGTGTTCAATAGAACGTGCTAGTTTTTGTATGTGAGTTCCATTTGTTTAAGATATTGTTTAAAACTCGACACCCATGTCTAACATCCAACTTACCAAAGAAGAGCTTTTTAAAATCCACCTGTCATTTAAGTTAGTATTCTTGTAGTGCACACCGTGTTGGCTATCTGTGTGTCTGCTCTCACTAGAGGCTTGTCAAACTCTATGCTTGGCCATCGCCATAAGTAATGTTGGTAAAAATACTGTTTCTGAATGCTCTTTTTCCAATCGCTTTGTTTAAGATCATCTCATTAAAATCGGACAATGTGTTTGGAATGTACCGTGATGAACTATCTTGTTCAGCTCTGTCAATAATACATTTTGCTGTAAGGAAAAGTTGATTATTTAATTATGGCGTTGACCCTATGCTCGTATAAAGCTGAGCTCCTGAACCATAGCAACTTTTGACAAGGTCGACGCTGGGGACAGTAGTATGATCATCTCCAACAGGCTCATCGCTTGGTATCTACCTTGTATTTTTCTTTGCCATGTTTTTACAATTGCATGTCATGTTAAGGTCATCATGTCAGAAGCAATTTTGCTATAATTTTTCGCTCGTAAAGTATCTAGATTTTTTTTTCGGCTCCGTTGGCAATCAATTAACACGACGGCGGTTGTCTGCTTTACTAAAACTATTTCTTGAACTGGATGACGGTGAGGTCATGTTAACTGCTTTGCTCGACCTCCTTTGCCCCCCTCCCCTCCTTAAGCATCCGTTAGGTTCACGGGCCGCACCGAGTCACGGCCCAACCGGGGGTTGAACACCCTTATTTTCCTTCAGACTCTCCTCTTCTTCACTCTTCACTCTCTCTCCTTTTCTCTCCCATCCTGATTTGCTTAAATTTTATTTACCTCATTTGCATCTTATGTTTAGTTCAAATTTCCTTTAACTTGTCTCAGACTCCTTCTTAACAACTCTTATAATAGTCGTTGCACACACGCATGCACACACAGACACGCACACTGAAACACATACTGGTTCTAACTATTTTTCTTTAGGGTGGCATATAACGGCCAAGCTGCGCTCTTTCTTTCATGCAACCTTTTTCTACAACTATTCCTTCTTCTTTCCATTCTTGCTGTCCTCATGCGTGGAATTCCCTACACCTAGTGTAGATCTCATGCATGGGATCCCCGTTTTCTGTCTCTTCTTCATCTTCCCCCTCAGCAGGTGTTGGAGCGCGTAGCCCGGCACTTTAAGGACTACTGCGGATCCTTGGGGCTCTGAAGCAGGGTAGGTAGTTTGTTATGCCTCCTTATTGCCATCCGGGGAGTGCTGGGACCATATGGCCTCAGCATCTTAGGAGTTCCTGTACCTCCTGTGGCACCCGTACATACCATAGACGTTCGCCGCGTAAAGGACTTCGACTTTGTGCAGTAGTAAACCTAACTCGAACATTAAAAGGAGAATAAAAACAAAAACTAACAAGATACAGCACTGTTCGCTGGTTTGACATTTGGCGCCATAAGGACGATGACTCCAGTGCACTAGAAAGCCTCGTCACTCTAATCTAATCGACCTCCGATGGTGCAATGATTATTTTAGTGTGACCTCCTTGCCTCTTCATGTGTCGCGGGCAGTTCTTCCATTTCATGTGTCTAGGCTTGGTAGCCGCAACATGATGTTGAAACAAGAACAGAGCGCTGTTCCCACTTGATTTCATGAACGAAACAAGGTTATGTCTCGACCAACGTCATTCAGACTAAACAGTAAGATGAGTTGTCATGACTTACACACGTGGCGGCATCGGTTGGCGTTATACCTTGTTGCACCTTGAAGATCATCTGTGTAATTATCGACTTTATCTTTGTCTCTGCACTCGTCTGTGGCTATTTGGGGCACCTAATTCTGAACTTTTCAGAATACGTCGTGGGTATGAAAATCTTGCTACTTTATCTTCGTATTATTGCCATTGGTACTTAATTTTTCATACTCTTATAACTTCATCGGATGTCGAGTACCCGTTTATTTTTATTGCTAGAACTTCTGCCAGCAGTTGGTAATTAATTTAGTTCCTACTAATCCAGTGTAGCAATTGCAGTAGATTGGCCTGGCGTTGAGGTGTGTGGGAATCAGATGAATGTCGACTCCCTCAGTGTCGAGATACTAGGGCGATGATTGGCCTGGCGTTGAGGTGTGTGGGGATCAGGTGAATGTCGACTTCCTCAGTGTCGAGATACAAGGGCGATAATTGGCCTGAAGGTCGTGTTTAGAGTGTTAAATTAGCTTAATATCCTTCTATTGGTTCGGGGAAAATATTCATTACTAACCTATTCTGGGTGTGAGAAAAACCCTAGAATGGTGGTGCCTTTCGTTACTGGTTGTCCTCTCCCATTTTCTATGGCGCAACTGTACTAACCTATTGAATAACTACCATGTTTCATAGGTAAGCTGTTATGTATGTTTTATATAGATGATATTTGTTACTATTGATCGGCTATGAGTAAAGTGTCAGCCTTGGTCTAGCAAGTCCATCGTCGAGGGCCTCTAGGCCGAGGCACACAGCATTTCAGATAAACAAACGTTCTGGACACCCGTCACATTATCTAAACTGTTTCCTTGCAGTTGATAATCTATATCATGACTGGTAGCAATGTCTTATTCTTTATTGCACTAGGCTGTTGAATGTTTTTAAATATTGTGTTTCAAGATCGTTTGCAATCCAGGAAAAGCCTTATTGCGACGTCTTGCTTGTGTTACCGATTGAGTTATCTCGCATATTCACTCTTCGTCAGCCATGTCTTGTAACCAAGAGAAGAGAATGCTCCATTGAGAATTTAACGGCAACATTTCAGCCAATGTTACTGGTCATCATTGTGAATTTCTATCTCTTGATGTTGATACTGATGATCACAGAACAGGTCTCTGCAGTCTCTTCAACTATTATAGTCTCTTGAGTCACTTAACGTCCGGTAAATTCGGAAATTCCTGAAGCCAAAGGAATCAGCGTCATGGTCATTGATCCTGTACCGCATGTTCTTTAATCTCAAATGATTCCGTGTTCAATGAAGCCAATTGTATTAGTGTAACGATCTCCTTGTCTGAGGTTTGGTCGCCGGCCCCTCACTCGATTATTTGACGTTGCTATGAATGGTCTTCAACGTACAGTAAAATTTGTTTCTGCCCTTTTTACTTCTTGCTCGACTGAGATGTCCACAGCCCCGGTAGTGTTCAGCGCTCCACTTGAACGGCAAGTTTCTTGCCTCTGATATTACTTGGCATTAAAAAAAAACATTCATGACTTGATTTCAAAACAGTTTGTCCAATAGTGATTGATTTATTACTGCATCACTGTGTCGCTTCTATCTACAATTTCATTATAGAGTACTCGGAAAATATCGTACCGACTGTTTTGTGCCGTCTCCTGTTTAAGTTATTAGCTTATAAGATCATAAGCATTATATCTCACTAGAGGAGAAAATTGAATTGAATGCAGAATTAGTCTTTGAGCAATATCCCTCAGAATGGTGGTCGACAGTGTCAAGTTCACGGGCCATACGGAGTTCGGTCCAACCTGATGGAGACTGAACACCTATATTTATCTTATTACTTTTCTTCTTCATATTTCACTCTTTCCTTTTCTCCCCGTCCTGAATTTATTTGGATAGTTATGTCCCTCATTTTCATCTATAGTTTAGCTCGCTGTTTCTTTGACACACCTCCCTACCTCTTGACCATTATCCCAATAGTCGTAGCACACCGGCCCTAAATTTTCTCCTTTTTGGCGATTAACAACAGCCAAAATGTGCTCTCCCTTTCGTCCAACTTTTTTCTACGACTCCTCTCTCCCCTTCTTCTCATTCTTGCTGTTCTCGTGCATGAATTTCCTTCACTGAGTGTAGATCTCATGCATGGGATCCCTGTTTCCTGTCACTTGTTGATTTTTCCCCCCAGCAGGTGTTGGGGTGCATTACCCCCGGCACCTTGAAGATGACTGCGAATCCTTGGGGCCCTGGAGCAGATCAGGTCTATTCATAACGGTCCTTGCTGCCATCCAGGTAGTGCTGGGACCATTCACCTCCATCACCCTAGGAGTTACTGTACCTCCTGTTGCACCCGCTCACGCCTTTCACATTCGCCGCGTAAAGGACATTGACTTCACGCAGCATTAAAACCAGTCCATCTAATTCATAGTATCCCTCGGCGTCAGCCCGGCCATACCACTCAAATATTTCATCCTGAAACATACAACCTTCTTATCTCTTCCGCTCTCATCCTCCACGTCTCAACCTCGTAGAGCAACGTTGGGTTACTTATCCAACCTTCCCTTTGTTTTCATACCAAATGTCTC
>SDVV010006100.1:0-18697 GCA_016164225.1 Gammarus roeselii
AATACAATCGAAACTTTCAAGTCGCGGCTCGATAAGTTCTACATAAATCGCCGATAAATAGCTAAACCGTTCCATTTCCTGTTGTTATAAATAAATTAGAAATGGCACATGAAGCTCTCTTAGACGTTCTACTTCAAAACTAATTCTCTTGCCACCATAAGGCAACCTAGTTTGGGCCAATAGGCCTCTTAGACGTTCTACTCCAGAACTAACACTCTTGCTACCAAAAGGCAGCCTAGTTTGGGCCAATAGGCCTGTTGTTGTCTTCCTACACTTGTAAACACTTGTAAACCTCTTGCCTCAGCAGTGCCCACTGCATCAGGCTACTCCAGCCACCTCTTGCCTTATCTGTGATCACTGCATGAGGCTACTACAGCCACCTCTTGCCTTAGATGCGTCCACTGCATCAAGCTACTCCAGCCACCTCTTGCCTTAGATGCGCCCACTGCATCAGGCTACTCCAGCCACCTCTTGCCTTATCTGTGCCCACTGCATCAGGCTACTCCAGCCACCTCGTGCCTCATCTGTGCCCCCTGCATCAGGCTACTCCAGCCACCTCTTGCCTCATCTGTGCCCACTGCATCAGGCTACTCCTGCCACCTCTTGCCTCATCTGTGCCTGCTGCATCAGGCTACTCCAGCCACCTCTTGCCTTAGCAGTGCCCACTGCATCAGGCTACTCCTGCCCCCTCTTGCCTCATCTGTGCCTACTGCATCAGGCTACTCCAGCCACCTCTTGCCTTATCTGTGATCACTGCATGAGGCTACTACAGCCACCTCTTGCCTTAGATGCGCCCACTGCATCAGGCTACTCCAGCCACCTCTTGCCTTAGCAGTGCCCACTGCATCAGGCTACTCCAGCCACCTCTTGCCTTAGCAGTGCCCACTGCATCAGGCTACTCCAGTCACCTCTTGCCTCATCTGTGCCCACTGCATCAGGCTACTCTTGCCCCCTCTTGCCTCATCTGTGCCTACTGCATCAGGCTACTCCAGCCACCTCTTGCCTTAGCAGTGCATACTGCATCAGGCTACTTCGACCACCTCTTGCCTCAGCAGTGCCCAATGCATAAGGCTACTCCAGTCTCATTTTGCCTTATCTGTGCCCACAGCATCGGGCTACTCCAGCCACCTCTTGCCTTAGTTGTGCCCACTTCATCAGGCTATTCCAGCAACCTCTTGCCTTACCAGTGCCTACTGCATCAGGCTACTCCAGTCACATCTTGCCTCATCCGTGCCCACTGCATCAGGCTACTCAAGTTACCTCTTGCCTCATCTGTGCCTACTGCATTAGGCTACTCCAGCCACCTCTTGCCTTAGCAGTGCCCACTGCATCAGGCTACTCCAGTCACATTTTGCCTTATCTGTGCCCACAGCATCAGGCTACTCAAGTTACCTCTTGCCTTAGATGTGCCCACTTCATCAGGCTACTCCATCCACCTCTTGCCTTACCTGTGCCCACTGCATCAGGCTACTCCAGTCACATCTTGCCTCATCCGTGCCCACTGCATCAGGCTACTCAAGTTACCTCTTGCCTTAGATGTGCCCACTTTATCAGGCTACTCCATCCACCTCTTGCCTTACCTGTGCCCACTGCATCAGGCTCCTTGGTACTCGTTCGTGATGTTGAAAGTTAATCAATCTTCAATGGTGTATTTCGTGTTTATTGTTCCTACAATAAAATCATACCAGTTGTTCATCTTGCTCGACAAAAACCCCAAACTGTCACGGGTCACGTCAAGAGAGTGGCATGTCCATGTGCATAGAGTGTCATATAAACGTGCATAGAGTGTCATGTCCATGTGCATAAGTGCAATGTCCACGTGTATAAAGTGTCTTGTCCATGTGCATTGAGTGTCATGTCCATGTGCATTGAGTGCCATGCCCATGTGCATTGAGTGCCATGTCCATGTGCATAGAGTATCTTGTTCATGTGCATAATGTGTCATGTCCATGTGCATATTAGTCATGTTCACGTGTATAAAGTGTCTTGTCCATGTGCATAGAGTGTCACGTCCATGTGCATAGTGTCGTGTCCATGTGCATAGAGTGTCATGTCCATATGCATAGAGTATTATGCTCATGAGTATAGAGTGTATTGTCCATGTGCATAGAGTGTAAAGTCCATGTGCATAGAGTGTCATGTCCATGTGCATAGTGTCATGCCCATGTACATAGTGTCATGTCCATGTGCATAGAGTGTCATGTCCATGTGCAAAGAGTGTAATGCCCATGTGCATAGTGTCATGTCCATGTGCATAGAGTGTGATGTCCATGTGCATAGAGTGTAATGCCCCTGTGTATAAAGTGTCGTGTCCAGACATTAACAAACTACCCTGTACCCTATACTCGAAGGTCGGACAAAGTATACGTAATAAAAGCAACATGAATTAGGCACCCGGTAATTAAGAACAGGTTCAGCGCATTGATATTATGGCACGGCTATATAAACAGTTGATTCATAGGCCGACAGCGGCTTAGAAAGTAGCGGTCTAACTACCCTGGACCATTAAACATACCAATACCCCAGACCATTAGTCATACTATTACCCGAAACCATTAGTCATACTATTAGCCGGTACCATTCGTCATACCATTAGCCTGGACCATCAGTAATTCCATTAGCCGGGATCATTAGTCATACCATTACTCGAAACCATTAGTCGTACCATTACTCGGGACCATTAGTCGTACCATTACCCGGGACCATGAGTCATACCATAACCTGGGACCATTAGTCTTACCATAACCTGGGACCATTAGTCATACCATAACCTGGGATCATTAATCATACCATTACCCGGGACCACTACTCTTTCTATTACCCGGCACCATGATTCGCATTACTCGGGACCATTTGTCGTACCAATGCAGTCCCTAGGAATCTGATGCTAGTCTAAACGTACGTGTTTGCACGAGGTATGTATGTACTACCTGTGTGCGTGTCAGCATGGAGGTGTACAAGGACCGAGTAGACATCTGATTTGATTTGGGCCTTATTTCCACCGGAGCCTCAACGCGAGTCATCGAACACTCCGCCGTTGGGAACGAAGATCCGTCGATTCTGGTATAGGTTCGCACACCTTCGTGCACGAGGTCATGTAGGAGCTACAGATAATATGTACAAGCTGGCTATTACGTTCAGGAACAGGACTCAACCGCGGATGGTTATAAATAACATCGTATAGTCCGGTATGTTTTAAGAAGCCGATCAGTTTTTTTCCGGTAGGTTATTTGAGTAAGCAGGATTTGTAGGTTGCACAAGGGCTTAATAAGGCTCGTCGGGCAGCTGCGAATGCATTGCAATCCATAAGTAAGTGGATTGCACAAGCGGATGATGAACACTTGTATCTTCTATTGGAAAACTTGGTTTCCCATTCTCCTACGAAGGGTTTGACTGCAAGCATCTGCTGTCTAGTCTGCTGCCAAAATCGTTACATCGGGATGTTTTACGAAAGTTGATGACTGTGAACCAGCTTCGGTAATGTATGGAGATGAATTGTTCTCGGTGGGTAGACACCATCTTAGCGCAAAAATCTGCACGCTCGTTTCCTCATGTTCCCACGTGTCCACGGATCCAGCAGAACTCGATCTCTTGACCCGTCTCGGACATCGTTGATAGGTCGTGTTACATTTTAAGGAGGGCAGGTAATAATAGTGCAGAGTTTTCAGCTCGGTGACAGCACTCAGACTATCTGCAACTACAACATATTTGGTGAGAGGGTCATTTTTTATAATGGAGATGGCTGATTCAAGTGCGTGCAACTCTGCATAGAATACCGGGTCTCTTGAGGTAGGGTTGCCTAACGTGAGGTCCTTCCGCACATGGCGGCAGCTCCCACTCCGTCCGATGTTTTGGAGCCGTCAGTGTATTTATGGCTCTGCTCAGAATATTGGTCATCAAGAAGTCTCGAGAATTCTCGGCGGGACGTGTTGGTTGGAGTTGATGCTTTAGGGGTACACTTGCAAATCTAGGTTGACCAGCGGCTGGCTTATCATCCACGTCGGTGCGTTGCGTTGAAGAATTCGGTAGGAGAATGAAGGCTTGATTGCTTTGCGACTGATGTTCAGCGAGGTCAGTAAATTGTCCACGCGTAACGAAAAGGTGGGCGTATACTCCTATTAGCCGCAAAGAGGCGTTTATTGAGAATGTTGGTGACGTCGCTGAGTGCTGGGCTATAGATGAAGCTCCTGGTTTGAAATAGGGTTGTAGCGAGAGTTGGTCTCTACGGAGCGGAAGAGGAAGCTCGTTAGCAAGTACGTTCAGGGATTCAATCGTAGTGGAACGAACGCGCATGATGTGATACGCAGAACAAGGTTTACGATAATACGATGGGTTCAAGAGTGGTTTTGGCTGCTGAACCGTAAACAATGGCTCCATAGCTAATGCGTCAGCCTATTATTATTCTGAAGAACGTCATGCCGGTCTCCATATCGTCACTGAACTTCAGAAATGTTCCAGAGAGGATAAGTCCCGTTGACTTTTTTCAACGAGTCTCCAGGGCTGTACTGTGGGGTTGCCATGTGATTTTAGGGTCCCACACAAGACCCAGGAATTTTATAAATTCTTCGTATGCTAGCGTTAGAGCTGGTCTAAGTGCAAGCCGGACACAAGGGTAAAATGCATGCTTTTAGTTTTGTAAGGCATGAATCGGGATCCGTTTAAGGAAGCCCAGTTTTCGACCAGGCTTAGACATTTCTGCAGTTCATGTCGAATTGTCAGCAAGCAAGCGCGTCTATAGCTTATTTGTAGGTCGTACCGCGTATAGTGACGAAAGAAGCCTTCCGTCACGGAAAGAATGTCGGTTAACAGGTCGTTTTTGAGGATAAAAAAGAATGACACTGAGGAATCTATCCTGAGCGACGCCCATTTCTTGCGGATACGATGGTGACGAAATGCCGCCGAACCTTAAGGAACAATTTTGTAGACATTGGTGGATAAAACGTGGTAGGCGGCCTCTCATGCCTTTGCTGTTGAGATCCTTCATAATACCGTATTTCTAGGTAGTGCCATATGCTTTTCAAAATCGAAAAATATGTAAAACATTTTTAATAGACACTCCATGGTCCTTCGGGGAGCTGTCTGATCATATTGATGTGCACGTGATATAGCCCAGGAGAAGTTTCGCGGGTATGGTCTATAATATGTTGTAGTTCGTTGAGAGCAGAAGGTTTGTTGTAGAATCCTTTGTTAGTGGAAGTAAAGTCACGTGTTCACTTTCTTTACGTTTCATTCCAGTTAGAAAGCAGACGCATAATTTGTCGATTGTGATGTCTGGCAAGAAGTCAATGATGGTTCGTCCACGATTTCCGTTTGGGAAGAATGAATGGTGCCTCCGTCTGGAAAGGATGTGGATTGGTCGCTCGGGGTGTCCCGGGATCTGTCAGATTTTTTCCAATACATGGGAGAGAGGGGTGTTTCGGTTAATAATGTTGACTAATTGGATCTAGCTTTTGCATTTCTTCTCTACTTTAAGGCTGTGAAATATGGTAAAAGCCCTTTTCAACGCTATTTGGTTCCTGCGAGACCGAGCACGGTGGTGGCCGTGTACAGCTCTTCACGCCTGTCTCATGCTGCTTGCACCTAACAACACCACCATGGTTTTTGGAAAAAAGGTTGTAGGTGAATATGGGGGAATGCATTTGGGAGCTGAACTTTAAAATTTCACGGTGACGAGGACATATCGTGCCTTCCATATCGTACCACGCAATATGTACGTGTATTCCTCTCATCTGACTTTCCGGTAGCTGAATCGAAGTTCTTGTGCAATGAGATTGTTTGTTGGGTCGTGAGGAGTGATACGACTGGGTTATGGTTACAATCATGTGTTGAAAAAAAGGATTTCCCAAACGAGTTATAGTGCCAGTGTGAGGGAGCTTATGGCTAAATTGATTGCGGTTTCAATTTCGAGGGTGATATAAAAGCTTTATGTCATTCAGGAGAACTAAGTTGTGAGTGTCTATGATGTTGGCCATTATTATTCCCTTGGGACCCGTATTCGCGCATCCCCACATTTCGTGATAGCTGTTGAAGTCTTCAATTAGTACGTGGGAGTTTGGTCATTAGTGCTTCTGAGAGATCGTGGCCTCGTGACGAGTAAATAGATACCACTGTTATTGATCTTTAAACGCATATCTTCACAGCGATAGCTTGAAGTTCTGTCCGCAGGAGAAGGGGTGGTGAGGTGCGCTTTGGTGGATCATGAGTGCCACTCCGCCGTGTGCAGGCACATTATTGTAGCCTATGAAGCAATATATGACATAGCTATTGAGGGATTGTGAAGGTGACGGTCTCTCGGAGTTTGATCTCTTGGTGACCTATCACCAAAGGTTTATGGGTGGAGATTAGAGATAGTAATTCGTCTTTCATGCTTTTAAGATCATGGAAGATCCACTGAAATATTATGCTGTTGTATTATTTGAACTCGGTTCACGATCAGAGCTTGATGATCTGGAGTGACTGCGTGATATGCAAGAACTTTCGTGGTGTTCGTGTCTTTGAGTTTGTCCAGGGGTCCTAAATTGAGAGCGTTCGCGGGAGCGTCCGTTTTCTGAAGGACGTGTTACTGCGTTCGCGGCAGTGCTCTTGTAGGAGGTAGGAGGAGGAGGACGGGGGCATCCGCTTTTTGCGTTTGCTTCTGTATGCTGCTACGTGTAGATTGTGTAATACCTCACTTTGGTTTCCGCTGGGGGACACCTTGGTTTAGAGGTTTGTTGCTGATCTTTTCACTTGGTGGCGAGTGGGGAGGTCACTAGGCTGGGTGCGGAGGTGTTACTACTAGGGAGGGGTGTTGAGGTCTTCTTGTTAGGTTGTTTTGGATATCATTCGAGGGGTTGGGTTTAAGGTGACTTGGAGTTTCGTCATGCCAGATTTGAATCGCTTGTTTCCGTGTAACTCTACGGTCGTTTTGTATGAAAGTCATTTCTTTTGGATCTTGTGCTTGCGGCAGTCGCGGTCGCCTGTCACACGGAGGGATGAGCAGTGGTAACACGGAGATTGGGAGGCTTTGCAGTTTTTCTTCCCTGCTCGCCGGTGCCCTTCTTACAACATTGAGGTATATACGGCTCGCAGTATATGTTGACGTGCCTTATTCAAGGCATTTTTTGCACATTGTATGCCATGTCGCAACGAGGTGAGTATTTGTTTCTCCATGATCACCCAGGATCACAATGAATTCCGATGCGTCAGGTCTTCGGAAGATGATTTGACATGCCGTGGAACGAGAGCTTCGGGATTTGATCCATGTTGCTGAAGAAACTTCGGTAACTCCGAAATCCTTTGTTAAACTTGCTGCAAAAGAACTCAGTTCAGTTATGAGGGTGTAGCAGGAAGTGCACATAATTCGTTTGGTAGCGTCGAGGGACAAATGTAATTCTACAGTTACTTTGCGTTTGTCAATGAAGGTCATTTTTTTAAATAGCGTTACTTTGACCGAGTTTTATGACGTGGGCCAGATACTTCAATTCAATCCTTGCCGGCGGACGGATTTGCTGAGTGAGCAGATTTGCTTGCACCGCTATCCACTAGCGTTATGAGGAAGGAAATATGGTATGATGCTAATCTTTTCTCCTGTGTGGGAGGATGATCATGGGAGGAGTGCATAGAGGCTACAGTCTCTCGTCGCCCGATCTTGTGGTCTATCAGGAATTTGACCTTTTTTTTATCGTAAGGGCAGTCTTTGTGTTCATTGAGGTGGCATCCTGCTTTACAATAGAAGCTCTGGCATTCTTTGGATTGGCACGAATGGGCATCTTTCCGCCTGTCGGGGGCATTTTGGGAGCGCTGTGGGCATCTTTGATTGCTGTGACAATCTCTGCTCGCGTGTCTTTATTTCTGGCATTTGTAACATCGCATCGGACGTCTGGTGTAGAGTGCAACCTTGGTTTTAGTGTCAAGAAAATGTGTGAATCTATAGTTAGGTAAAGCAAATGAATTATAGCAGGAGGGCCGTGGTGGTGCTACTTTTTGATGTTATGAATTCTGTCATTTTTGCTTTGTTCACACAGTCCTAGTATTGAACGGGTCCGGTGATGAACTCATCGGCTTGCTCATACGAGTGATTCTCAATGTACATCAAACCTGAAATCATAGGAAAAAATGAATGTAGTATGATTGTGCGTAACTTTTTACATATTTTTTCATAGAGAATACAGTGTCGCCTTGGAGCTATGTATCTACAAGAATGGTGGAGCTATCATGGCCGCTGGTGGAGATGTTTAGGACTGGGCGGTGAGTAATGGACCCAGTTCTTCTCGTAGAGTGTATGGAGAAATATCCGGTTTGTCCTTGGCGTCGAATCGGATTTTCAAATGTTCGGGAAAGTTGGGACCGTTGTGGAACAGGATGTGCTCGTTAAATGGCGAGAACTGCATTTTCCTTGCAGCTCTTGAAACTCGGTTGAAGAGCTTTTGTGAGGAAAAGTCGTTGAGGTTGTCATCGGATTTGGAGGTGGAGGCACATGCGTAGGTTGTGGATTCCTTGGCTTATCGATTCTTCACGAGTTTGTGGTTTCAAGCGATATAGCTTTGACTGGAATCTCGAATCTCGTTAGACGTCCGTCGATTGAGCTGGATTCTGCGGTAAAGTCTCAATTTTTCAGCTCGGATGGGAAGGCTGCTTGACTTAATAAATTTATTTATTTCGTGCATACTTTATGTCAACTCCGCGACGGTGTCACTGGTCTGGTCGTCCTCGGCTTAGGAGGCGCTGTTCGTCTTGGAGAGGTTGGCGTCTTTGCTGTTGGGATCCTGGTCTTTATTACTGCGAAGGGGACGATGGCCCGCCCCTCTTGAATGAGGATTTCCTTCCCCTGATCGGATCCACGATTCACGCCAGGGGCCAGGGTGGGTCACACTTGATGGCTTCTTGACCGGCTTTATCGATTTTAATTTACTTTACACGACCAAATTTGAGGGAAGCAAAGTTCGGCTTAAGGTCCTAGCACAAATGAGGGACCAGCCTGTGATATCTTGTGAGTTGTCTGCAAAGGTCTGTAAATATATGACACGGGAACAAATGCACTTTCCTAATACGTTGTTAGATTTAACATACCATTTGTGAACTAGTTATGAATGAAAGTGTGCGTAGCAAAATGGTGATGTAGTGCACGACCGTTACATATCCGAAAGTATCCTGTGAACCGCAATCCTGAACGGTCACGCTTTCTCGGCCCATTTCTCCTATATCAACTTATTTATTTGTACAAATATATCACAATTGTTGCACGCGAGTTTAAAATTCTCGGCTGTCATCATAATAGATAATCTACATTTAGTAACCCCAACCTTAACTCCAGCATATCTTCAAACAAAATCATTGCATGTTCTCACAATACAACACCTTGCCCGTTCCTACATTGAGGGATTTTTTCCATAATGTTAGGTAACTGTCATGGTGGCATTTCCTTCCTCTTGGATCCTTCCTTCCTCCAGATATTTATTGAATGCTCTCCTGAAATCTTAACAATCTCTGCTACATTCAAAAAATTGATGGTTGCGGGACCCGCACTGGGCTTTCTGCACCCAGAGCAATGTCACCAATGTAGAGTTGACTAATGTTCATGCCGCTAGTCACCTACATCTGGAAAATCCAACGTTATGGGAAGGCTGAGGTTCTTTTCGCTGGCTCCCTGCACTTTGAACAATACCCACCGACGTATGGCAGGCTGAGGGTCTCGCAGTCATATCCCTTAACACTGTACAATATCCACCGATTTAAAGTAGTCTGATGGTCACGTCACTGCTCCCTAAACCATGAACGATAAACACCGGTGTTGGGCAGGCTGAGGGTCCCGCCACTGCTTCCTGAACCGTGAACGTTAAACACCAGTGTTGGGCGGGCTGAAAGCCCGCCGATGGCTCCCAGCAGATGGCTCCCAGCAGCCAGAAAAATACCCACCGAAGTAAGGTGCAATCGACTCTTTACACCCAGAACAATACCCACCGATATAGG
Source organism: Gammarus roeselii (assembly GCA_016164225.1). Classification (NCBI taxonomy): domain Eukaryota; kingdom Metazoa; phylum Arthropoda; class Malacostraca; order Amphipoda; family Gammaridae; genus Gammarus; species Gammarus roeselii. The sequence goes on from SDVV010006100.1 coordinate 9,949, forward strand.
GCAGACTGAGGGTCTCGCAGTTGGCTCCTGAAGTTCCTGCAGGACACTCGCACGTGCAGTCAGACCTCGTGTAGCCCTGGTTCTGGCAAGGATCGGCATTTTTATTGCATTTTGTCAGCCAGGTGTCTGTGGATAGCGGGACAAATAATGGTAGAGTGGTTTAGTGGTATAGGGGTTTGGTTTGATCTGGGCCAGAATTCGTATCTATACAGATCTGTTCATTGTATTCCTATTGTATGTACTGTCTTTGTGCTGTGCATGGAACTGAGTTCAAATCATATATGAAATATAAGCAAACATGAGTATTAGCCTTTCATCAAATATTGTCGACGCATAATCGGGTTTGCATCTTTAACAGGTCTTTTACCAAAACAAAGATTTTATGTTATTCATGCCTTTTCAAATGACTGTAATACCAACTTAAAATATCATTTATCGAACTTAGGAACTCACCCGTGCAATTGTACATGAGGTTGACAATCTTCTTGTCCATGAAGGACAGGCCCTTATGCTGGTTAATGAGGGGCTGGGCCAGAGGGTCCTTCGTTACGATGGTGTTCAGGCCATTCTTGGAGAAGGCCTACAATATAAATGATCTAGTTCACCTTTTGCATGATATATGTGTTATCCGTGTCACAACTACGTACTGACGATCACCTACTTATTGAGCACCTAATGCACTCCTGCAAGGTATTGCTGCGCCTATTCAGTAGCGTGGGAGCGAGCGATGAATACTGCGCCACTACCGTTGGGGAGTACTTCACCACACCCGATGAGGAGTACTACACAACTTTTGTTGGAGAGTTCAGCATCACTCTCGTCTTAGAGTACTGCACCACTCACCGTTGAAGAATATAGCACAACTCACAGTTAGCTAGTACTACACCACTCAATTGTGTAGTACTGCACCGCTACCGTTGGGGAGAAATGCACCCAGGTGCAGATTTGAGTTGTTTCGAGTATCATCAATACAAAAGCTTTCAACTGCAACCTCTCTCTTCTTATCCTTTTGTACAGATATTACATAGAAACATGATACTTTCTTTGACGATCTACTTTCAGAACTAATCTTCCAACTACTAAGAGGCAACTATTTTGGGTCAAAGGGCCTGTTGTTGTCTTCAATCACTTGTAAACATTTGTAAACTCGTTTGGAGAGGTATTGAATCACACTCGTTTAGAGTACAAAAGCCACTCACCGTTGGGGAGTACTTCACAACTTACGTTGGGGAGTACTGTAACACCCATCGTTGTGAGTACTTCCCAACTCACTGTTGGGGAGTGCTGCACATCTCACGGTCTGGGAATACTGCACCCCTCACCGTTGCGAAGTACTGCATCACTCAATGTTACAGAGTACTGTACCAATCACCGTTGCGGAGTACTGCACGTGCTTGACTACTCACTTATAGGGTGTACTGCACACCTGTACATTACAGACACTTACACCACTCACCATTAGAGTGTGCTGCACCACTCACTGATGGAGAGGGTTCCATCACTCACAGTTGGGAAAACTACATTATTCACCATTGTAGAGTTTTGCACCCATTCGGAGCGTACTGTACCAATCACTGATAAGGCGGGATGCACCACTTGCCTTTATCTGTACTGCACCACTCACCATTGGGAAGTACTATACCACTCACTAATTGGGAGGAACGCACCACACACCGTTGGGAGAGCTGCTCCACTCCCTATTGGAGAGTACGTCACCGCTCAATGATGGGGAATAGTGCACAGCTCACGGTCTGGGAATACTGCACCACTCACGTTTCGAAGTACTGCACCACTCACCGTGAGGGAAGTCTACATCAGTCACCGATAGGGAGATCTGCACCACTATGTCCCGGGGTGTACGGCACACCTAACTGTTACAGAGTACTGAACCACTCGCCGTTGGGGAGTACGGCACCACTCACCGTTGCAAAGTAAGGGACCACTCACCCTAGATGGTACTGCACCAATCAGCGTTGGGGAGTTCTGAACCACTCGTTGTTGGGAAGTATTGCACTACTCACTGTAGATCTGTACTGCATTATCGACGAATAATCGTACGGCAGGCCGAAGTTGTTAGAAGCCTCCACGTCAAAGTTGTGTTCCATGCCAGCTATGACGTTATTGGTCATGATGTACACGTAATTGTCCCGGTCAGAGCGGGACTGCTCGTGAAACAGCCCCAGAGCGTGGCCCAGCTCGTGGACTACCGTATCCTCCTGTGGACGGACACGTGAAGGTCAAGACTCAACTCGCTGTCTTTAAGTTTTGCCGCACGTTTGCTTGGATCTTGGCGAACTAGAGGTTCGCGCATAATTTTTTGTCAGCGGCAAATGCGAACATGGAAGATTCATGACAAAATAGCGGCAATGGACGTTTTGTAATCATACCAGCTCAGTAACAAAGAAAATTGGAAGACTGTACGTGAAGCGATACACCCAATCTGACTTAGAACTTCTCGAAGTGAGCAGAAAAATTCAGTGAACTTAGCCTTATAAGTGAACAGACAAACAGAAATAAACAATTAGCTAAGGGACATCACCTCAAGCATTGGTGCAGTAGACGCTATTATTTGGATGCACATTCAAAATAATCTCGGTTAATCTTTATCAATAGTGTCGGAAACAACGGTAAAACCCCGCAAGCGGTAACTCCTCCAGGATATCATATCAAATGAGAATAATATTCATTGATGAAATATAGTATAATTTTTGCTATCTCGATTCTCTCGATACAAAGCTACATATTTCTCTGTAATGTAGTAAGAGCCATAGGTTAGCATGCGCTTATGCTTTATTACTTCGAATGAATCTTGATGAGGAAACATTACAGGGACGATTTACGAGAGAATCTTGATAATATTCGTCGTAAGTAGTTTACGACCGCTTTCTTCATTTTCATGTCTGTCAACATTTTGGAAAAAAACATTTTTTATAACTTCGGATTTTCTCGATTTTTTATGTGTTTGCCCTTTTCGATGAAATCGGTGTTTCTATGTCCTGCGACTATATCGCCGAACACTCTCCCGCTCTATACAAGTGAGGGCTTCCATGACTCGGCATTCATGAGGGGTGGACTAGGCCGAGGGTGGATGGGTGATTATTCATTTTATAGATCATTAACACTTTATTTTAGTATTTTATTAGTTCTTCTTGCTTGGGCTCTATTATTTTTCTCTGCCCTTTTTTCATGATGATAAATTTTGAATTGGTTATTGTTATTATATGTATCGAAGCTGGTTGAGACAAGGTTACTCAGGGAAGGGAGGTTTTCGTGGGACCCGCGGGACTCGGGGACCCGGGGTACTTAGGAGACCAGGTGGATTTAGGGGGATCCACTTGGACCTTTCTGGGCCCCTTTGGGACACCCTGGAGACCCTTTAGGACCCTTTTGAGAAACTGTGGCACCCTTTAGAGGCCCCTCTAAATCCTGGAACTTCTGTTTTCCCCTCCCAGCGCTGTAAAACCCTTCCACAGAAAAATGTTTATGTGAGATGCTTGAGTAGGACAATTAACCATTACAGTCACGGATTGCTGGCGGAAAGGGCGAGGGTCGCGTCGAGGCTGGTCGAGGTGCATCGAGATCAGTCGAAACATGTTGAGGCGAGTCGAGTTGGTCGCGACGAGCTGAATCTGGCCGAAATGATTCGAGACAAGCCGAGATGAGCTGAGGCGAGGGGACTCGTTGAGCTCAGGCAGACCCGGGGGACATGGGCCACCCTCCGGGATTCATCGGGCTCTTTTGCGACCCAAGGGACCAATGCCCCTCTCCGCCTTATCCCCTTGAACAATCAGCGCAAAATCAATAATCTGAGCAGTTTTCCTGCCCATGACGAACCTGCTCATACTTTTTTTCACGATCCACTATATTATAACGCTGTAGTATTTGTGCGGGAGTTCGTGTTTGTGATTTTGTGAATGGGTATATTTTCTTCAGTCTGTGCTCGCTCACGCGTGCACGGACCTTATGCAGTTTCTGGGGATTGACCTGGACTGCGCAGCTGAATAAATACTAAAAATTAACTAGACCGCGTAGCTGTAAACATTGTGTTGCGTTGCTGGCGGAGCTTATTTTATCCGTCTAGCCGTGAACCATGTACCAATTTCGACGATACTATCTGTGCGCGCTGGCGTGTGGACATATTAATCATGAGGTTCTGAGGGATTTGAGGCGAGGATTCGTTTTGTTTCATCTGAGTCATTATCTAACCTGAGTAAATATATTGTACCAATACAACTGGATCGCGTAGCTGTAAATATTGTGTTGCGTTGCTGTCTGAGCTGAATTTGCCCGTGTAGCCACTGACCTTGTACTAATCTCGACGATGCTACCTGTACGCACTTGGGTGCGTACATATCACTCTTTAAGTTCTAAAGGATTGGAAGCGGAGATCCGTTTCGAGTAAGCGTTTTTTCTTTTGCGCACCAGCGTGCGTCTGACATTGCTAAAATTTTCAATTTTTTTCTCACGTTGAAAGCGTTGTTTTGTTTTTTCCTCGCACACTTAGGCGGGCGGGCCTACTGGAATCAATGATCATCGAGCCAGTGCAGACTTAACGAGGCCAATGCAGACTTAACAAGGCCAGTGCAAACCTTAACTAGGCCAGTACAGACTTGATGCCAGTGCAGACTTAACAAGGTCAATGCAGACTTAACAAGGCCAGTGCAGACTTAACAACGCCAGTGCAGACTTAACTAGGCCAGTGCAGACGTAACTAACTGATTATGAGACATGAACAATAACTGATAGTAAAAAAATATTGAAATTAAGACCCTTGGTGCTTTATTCAAATGACAAAGACTGTTGTTTGTGGTTCTGTTGGGTTTGCAGAGCAGAAACCATCTAATACATGGTCGCAACTAGACAAGCCGTTACCACCGGAAGCTGTTGAAGATTTAGTTACAATTTTTCCAGAACCAGAGCACCGAAATATTCCAAGTATTTTGGGGTCCGTTGCACCAAATATGATTTAAACTCGTTCAAAAATGCCTCTGCTCTGCATCTATGAAACATGTTAATGATTAATTAAAGGCGCGTAGCTAGACTTTTCACGCGGGGAAGGATTTTCCATTATACATTAAAAGGGCGGTTAGGAAACCTGAGTCGTTTGATTTATTCAAGACACTGCCCCCCCTTCTTCCCCTTGTCTACGACCCTGATAGGTTAGAACAAAGATTAGCGATATTGTTGCCCAAATAAATAGCTACTGGTTGGCCGTGCTGTTGCACCTAGCTACAGGTTGGTCGTACTGTTGCACCTAGCCACTGGTTGGCCATACTGTTGTACCTAGCTACTGGTTGGCCGTTTTATTGCACCTAGCTACTGGTTGACCGTACTATTGCACCTAGCCACTGGTTGGCCATACTGTTGCACCTAGCTACTGGTTGGCCATACTGTTGGACCTAGCTACTGGTTGGCCGTACTGTTGCATGTAGTTACTGATTGGTCGTACTGTTGCACCTAGCTACTGGTTGGCCGTACTGTTGCACTTAGCTACTTCTTAGCGTAGTGTTGTACCTAGCTTCTTGTTGGCCGTACTGTTTCACCTAGCTACTGGTTGGCTGTACTGTTGCACCAATCTACTGGTTGGCTGTACTGTTGCACCTAGATACTGGTTGGCCGTACTGTTGCACCTAGCTACTCGTTAACCATAGTGTTGCACCTAGCCACTGGTTGGCCGTACTGTTGTATGTAATTACTGATTGACCGTATTGTTGCACCCAGCTACTGGTTGGCCATACTGTTGCACCTAGCTATTGGTTGGCCGTACTGCTGCACCTAGCCACTGGTTGGCCATACTGTAGTACCTAGCAAACTGGTTGGCCGTTTTATTGCACCTAGCTACTGGTTGGTCGTACTGTTGCACCTAGCTACTTGTTGGCCGTACTGTTGCACCTAACTACTTGTTGGCCGTACTGTTGCACCTAGCTACTCGTTGGCCATCCTGTTGCACCTAGCCACTCGTTGGCCATACTGTTGCACCTAGCTACTTGTTCGCCAGACTGTTGCACCTAGCTACTGGTTCATAGTACTGTTGCTCTAGCTACTGGTTCACAGTACTGTTGCACCTAGCTACTGGTTGGCCGTACTGTTGCACCTAGCTATTGGTTGGCGGTAATTTTTGAAACTCTAGCACCGAAATACAGGAAACTTTTCGGGACACTCAAAGGCAATGCCCCCGTCGGCCAAATCCTTGAGTCTGTTAGCCTAAGTCGCTCACGTATCGTTCCTTTCAACAAGTGTCACGCCGAATGGACCGCCGTATTCAACACGTGTCACGCCGAATGGATAGACGTATTCAACACGTGTCACTCAGAATGAACCGGCGTAAACTCGGTTTTGCAAGGTATGTCCGAAGTGACTCGAGCACGACGAAGCCTTGGAACATCGGTCTTCTCGTACTTCGGCGTAAAAATACGAACATGGCGCTGATATGCCAACGTGCGAGTTTGAGGTAAAAAATGGTAATAGCATGGGTTGACTTTTTTTTTGTAGAACGCGGGCAAGATTTACTTTTCGTCGGTTGAGTGCTATCTATGGATCATATTAGTAAATTTGAGAACAATACCATCTATTGATGACAAAACTAAACTGTCATCGAATAGTTTGAAAATGTACGAACTGACAGCTTAGACGTCTTAATTGACAACACTTTTCTATCAAACTTAGTTACACTGATGGATCATTATCAGAACATTGTACGTTATTTAATGGGGCCCATGCTATGAAAATGAGTACGGGTCAAATTTGCATCTCGCTTCCTGGCCGGCTTTACAGAAAACTTCTTGTGACCAGGTTTGTGCGCATTCAGGTGCGTGTTGACTACGGGATCGCAAAACGAAGGCCATCGTTCAAAGCACTCAAGATCTTCGAGCCTTTGATCATCGTGGGCATAGCCTATCACGGAAACTCACTCCTCCGTTGAAGCAGCTGGGCATGAGATTGACGTTCTGGCCGTTCTGGAAGTAGACTTGTCCGACATTGCTGCTGCAGGAGGTGGTGCTGGTGACGAAGACGAGGTGAGGCTTTGCCACTGGATCCTGAATGACGTTGAATTTGACACAGGTTGCCTCCTCCCAACGCGACATGGCTAGCAGAACACCCGGTCTGTCGACGACCGCTGTGAGCAGTAGAAAATAATGCACATTTATTAACAAGGGGTACTATAAGAGTTTTCAGTTAATTGATAGTGTAATTTATCATGTTAGGATCATGATAGTAAGGAATATTATCAGAGCGGAAATGGCATGAAAATGACTACTCATTCTGTAGAGAGCGCAGATGGACGACCCAATGGCAGACCACCTTACTGTAAGCCTTACAATATCGAACGTGTTTTCAAAACATCCAAATACACATTTTTTGAACAGTAATTGCAAACGCTTCTTAACGTAGCATGATATTGGCATGGTACAGTGTGCTATAATTGATGATCTTCAACGGTGAAATAACCGATCACGTACACCAAAGACTAAAAAATCTTGCTCTCCTAAGTCAATAAGAAGGAGGCGTTCAGTCCACATCATTCTTGACTTTGTCCCGACCGGCTACTCACTATCGGCAAATCGGTAGTCGATGATGACAGTTCCATCGGCACTCTTGGGCCATCGGTACCTTGTGTCATTTATCGCCTTTCGAAGGACCATCGCTCGCCATTGCTCGTCTGTCAGCACCATGTCGCCTTGGTAGAGTTTACGGGTCGCCTCATTCAAGGGGATGTTTTGCATGATCTCGACCTGTAAAATTTGTTATGTAGGTCATAATAAGGACTTGACGTGATAAATTATTGACAATATGTGGTATTAGTTACATAGATAGAAACCTTATTTTAATTTCGCGTTATATTTAATTTCTAATTAAATTAAATTGTATGTAGTTAGGTAAGTTTTTATGGTTGTATGTTTACAGCCAAACGTCTGGAGGAAATGCTAACGTGTAAATGCATACTATAAAACGTACAATCTTGGTGCAGGAATGTTGTAAACATAACTCGAAATGGAAAAAATGTGGTCTATTACCGATTGACATCTGAACTTATTGGAAATTTAATTGACATTATCCATAAAGAAGGGTTGTCCAAATGTAATACCGTAAGCAATTTCCATCTGAAGTTATATACCCCGTAGAAAAAGTCTAGTTTGCTTTTTCGGCAATAGACTAACCATACACGGATTTTCTTCCGCTACTGCACGTAGAGTAACAAAGAAAAAGTAGTTGGAGGTGGTTATGACATCTAAAAAGCCTGTTCTGTATTCCTGAAATCATGAAAGCTGTACGGGTTTTGTCTACGTAGGTCATTAGACAACAAGTGAGATCATAAAAAAATAAACAATGCTATGGCAAGCAGAACTGGTATTTACACTAATTTTTCATGTCAGTTTTGTTGTTAATTTTATAAACTGGACAAATATAGCATCTTTGAGTGCATCGGGAAAAAATAATTGTATCAAATGACTTATTGATGACCTAGCAGAAGTTGAGCAAGATTGGAGGACAATATGTTGGAGTTTTTTGTCATATATATGATAGGTTGGTTTGTCAAACAGTCTGCGTTCTAATAGCAGTGTCAGTGGTTTCTCACAAGCACGCGCACTAAGCAAGGTATATTCACAGTTCGAAGACACCTAATATTGTCATAAAAGCATACTTGAGTTTCATGAAAATGCTCGATTTCTCTAACAACTTTTCTGCCACAGATACATATATACGGGTCTGAGGCTCATACGAGGAACAGAGAGATACCTGTATATAT
>SDVV010006101.1:0-18697 GCA_016164225.1 Gammarus roeselii
GCAGAGGTTCCAGAATTCAAAGGGGCCTCTTTAGGGTCCCACAGTTTCTCAAAAGGCTCCCAAAGGGTCTCAAGGGAGTCCCAAAAGGCCCCAGAAAGATCCAAGTGGACCACCCCAAATCCACCTGGTCTCCCAAGTCCCCCGGGTTCCCGAAACCCCGGGTCCTCGAGTCCCGCGGATCCCACGAGTACCTCCTCTCCCTGGGTCACCTCCTCTCAACCAACCTCGATACATATAATAATAATGATAAAAAATTCAAAATTTATCACCATGAAAAAAGGGCATAGAAAAATAATAGAGCCCAAGCAAGAAGAAATAATAAAATACTAAAATAAAGTGTTAATGATCTATAAAATGAATAAGCATCCATCCACCCCAAACTGCACTACGAACATCCCGTTCTACGTAAAATGCAGCACGATCTCTTTGTGATGACCGAGACGGGTCAGGCAGTTGAATTCCGCTGGACACACGGGAATAAGAGGAAACGAACTTTCGGACTCGCTCGCAAAACTTGCATCTACTCACCAAAAACAATTTTTCGCATTAGATTGCTGGAACTGGTTCCCCATCATCAACTCCCATATAACAAAAGGAACAGTTTTTCGCTATCCATACCGGGACTGGTTACCTATAATGAACTCCCATATAACATCCTGATGGGATAAAATGTGGCAACGGAGTGGACAAAAAAATACTTGTGGTCAAACCCTCAGTCAGAGAATGGGAATCAAGGCTCACCAACAGAAAAGACCAAGTGTTTATCAGCCGCTTGTGCACAGAACACACGTGGATAACAACCACCTGATGGATGTCGACACAGGACCAATTGCACCACCTTGCCCCTTTTGCCACCAAGTGGCTATCAGCGTGAAACACCGATGGATTGCAACGCACTCGAGGCAGCCCGACGAGCGTTCTTAAATCCCCCGTGTAACCTACAAAGCCTACTCACTGACCCAACCTACCGAAAAAGCTTATCGCTTTCGGAAAACACATCGGACAATACGAGGCTGTCTAAACCTCAAACATCTGTGCAAGTGAGGTGGTTTCTCCACCCCATTACGCACAGAGATTAATACGTTTACGAGATACGCGTTAACTCTGTACTCTATTGTACGCGCATGTATGCGAATATGTCCCAATTGAAATATGTAAATGGTCTCATCTTGACAAGACTAATACTTTAGCAAGCGAGATCGTGCGAACTTACTTGAATCAATGACGGTTGCGCCCTACGTGGGAGCCTATTATGACTCGTTTAAGGAATTTAGACTCCATTCGAAATCTAAAACACCTGTACGAATGAGGTGGTCCCTCCACCTCACTACGCACAGAAACATCTACTCATTTTACGAAGATACGCATTAACTCTATACTCTCTCGTACGCGCTAATACGCGAATATGCCACAATTAAAATATGTACTGACTTCATCTTGACAAAGCTAATATTTTCACACGCGAGGTTGCGCGGACTTACCTAAACCAACGACGGTCGCGCCCTACGGGGGAGCCTATTATGACTCACGTTGAGGCTCTGGTGGAAAAATGAGGCCCAAATCAATCAATCCATTCGAAATGAGGCTCATATCAAATCCAATGCGAAATGAAAAGCGGAGACATCGACAATCTTTAGTTAGAGGTGTCGTTACAATGCACTATAGGCAGCCGTCGCCGCTCGAGCAACTCGTCGGTCAATTTTAATGCGGTGGCAGCCTGACGATAATTCAAATTATATTTTTTTAACTGGGAAACCTTCTTCAGCAGAGCCGAGGCAGGGTATGCCAGGACCGACATTCCCGGGTTACTCTGACCCGAGAACACCCTCATCCTCATTGTCAGTGCAGTTGAATAGAATGTCTTAAAGGCCTGCAATTTCCAAATATTTTGTCAAACTTCATCTGAAAATTTAACAAACTAGTTCTTGTACCGACATCCTATATCTATGTTGTGCATCTGTATTTTGTTTCTAAATTCTGCATATAATAACTGAATTTAGGTCCTCTGCCTTGATTCCGTATCAAGTTTCTCTACATTCAACCAACTCTGCCTGTTGTGTGCACCTTCGATCATCCGCCGCCTCACAGCTCGTCCACCACGTGGCTCTTCTCATCCTGTCCGCTGCTGCCCACAAAGTTGTCCATGTTGTCCAACATCTCCTCAAAGCTCAGAAGGCCGTCCAGGTCATCGTCAGCCCCGTCCATGAGGTGAGTCACCTGGCGGTGCACGTCGTTGCTAAGGAGAAGGAAGAAAATTGTTTACAGAAATATTCAAATCTGTATTCCCATCATTGATTCATGTCTGGAAGACACAATTTCTATGGAAATTATGTCAATAAATGTTAACGAATCGGTCGAGAATGAAGGTAAGCTAACATCATTAGATCAAGACGATATCCAATACATCTTGCCGTGTTGAAACTTACTGCCTTGTTACCGGAGAATAGATAGCAGAAAAATGTTGCATAATTTCAAATTGTATTTAAAATTATTCTATGTATTTTAAAAGATTTTGCTTGAACGTGATACGATATATTAATTTCAATTGTCATGAACCGATATTGCTTTCAGTGAAGTTCAGTATTCTACTTCTCTATTTAATTTATATTTTATATGAATGAAGTTTTAATTTACGTAATATAGCACACAGCTGCGATACTAAATTCCCAACTTGGGTGCGGTTCCGACCAGGCTTCTACGTCAGTCCCCTGGTTTTCACATGCATTACGTGCCATGAGTGTGAAAGATCACACGACCTTCTCGAATAACTTCTTGACTGTTCGAAACATTCAGAATATGCCAAACTTCTGAGGAAGTTACGGACAGAAAAAACTGGCGAAGATGAATAGCTCCAAGCACAACAACAATATAGAATACCTGAGAAACACAGAACATTGTTCGGTCACGAAGAAAATAAAGGGAACTCGTCGCTTACATCGTTTAAACGTACATCGCGGATCGCTTCGTCATCGTTGACTTTCTAGAATGCAGCACCGAGCGTATCAACTAGGTTTGATCAGTGTTCATCATGATATGCGCCGAGCGTATCAACTAGGTTTGATCAGTGTTCATCATGATATGCGCCGAGCGTATCAACTAAGTTTGATCAGCGTTCATCATGATATCGTATGATGTTAATGAGGGATGTTTGCACTGCCCTTATTGAACGGGATAATTACGTTATTGATGTTTTGTTTATTTCATGCATGCAGGTGTTGGACTAGACGTATGTTAGTGCAAAAATAAGTAAATGACATTATTTGATCCGTTTTCGTAGATGAAATTAAGTTGGCGGGAAGCTATCTACGCGCTCGGTTTGGCTCAAAGTGGAAACTGTAAATGGGTGCGCCGCGACTGATGTTCATTCGGAGGAAAAAACTAGCGAGCTTGTAATTATAAAGTAGAAAGTAATTGCTCCTCTTATTTGCCGTGTGCACCAGCCTAACGAGTGACACGAGGCACTCACTGATACGGGTTGGCGAGGTATGCAAGCAGCTCCTCGGGTGTGATCTTGTTGTCGCCGCTGTCGTCCAAGTCATTGAGCACCTTTGCCATGAGCCACCGGTCCTCCATAGGGACGTGCTGGTAGTCTGGGACCGGGAAGGAAGGTATTACTGCTGACTAAAAGCCTACGCGAGTACTCTCAAGGCTAAGAACATCTACATGCTGGGATAATCTTTCGTAATGCTACAAAGGTAAGATTGAGAGGCCAATGAGAGAAGAGGTGAGTGAATTCAAGGTATTTGAAGTTAAGGAGAATCGCTCTATAAAGTTTTTGGCTATTTAAGACCACCATTGTGACATCAAAGAGTCTAGGCTGTGGAGTTCAGATGAAGGTGGTCTTGGTCGTCAACAGTTCATGTCGATCTGTCGTATCACGTCTCGGTCACGACCGAACGTCAACAGTGCTTGTCAAACGTAAGTTATACATATCCAAGACGACCCTCTTGTGACTTGGAAGATTTACATGAAAACCATGCCATTGCACAAAGTTGAAGAACAAAGATGAACCTTATTAATATCGATTACGCAGATCCTGATAATGTTCGCAGTGTAAATACAGTGAAAATAAGATGGGATCCATATACGAAGTGCTATATCGATCATGATTCACTCGCAGAAGCAATACCGCGCCCTACCGGGGAGCTGGCAGCAGAGACTCGCGTCGAAAGCTCCGGTGGACTTAGACTCCCCCAAAATCCAACTATATATCAGAACCAATACGTATAGACTACGAGCTTTGTAGTCAATGCATTCAGAGATAGACTGTCAAGCCATGTGGGTCCCTACAGATACGGGGTGCGGGCATTATTTCCTAGAGAATGGGTTGTCCAAAATTTACTCAGCCATAAAACCTTAATCATGAAATTTTCATTGAGCATTGAATCATATTTTCCGACCAAATCATGCTCCTCAACTGGCGCCTTGTCATTGGTGTCAGACTCACAGTCGGTCTAGTAACCACTCACCAGATCCGGAGTAGAGCTCCTCGAAGAACAAGCAGTCATCCCCGTTTCCGGCCAAGCTCTGCTCAACTGACGCCTTGTCATTGGTATCAGACTCACAGTCGGTCTAGTAACCACTCACCAGACCCGGAGTAGAGTTCCTCGAAGAACAAGCAGGCGTCCTCGTTTTCGACCAAGCTATGCTCCTCAACTGACGCCCTGTCATTGGTATCAGACTCACAGTCGGTCTAGTAACCACTCACCAGACCCGGAGTAGAGTTCCTCGAAGAACAAGCAGGCGTCCTCGTTTTTGACTAAGCTATGCTCCTCAACTGACGCCCTGTCATTGGTATCAGACTCACAGTCGGTCTAGTAACCACTCACCAAACCCGGAGTAGAGCTCCTCGAAGGACAAGCAGTCGTCCCCGTTTTCGACCAAGCTATGCTCCTCAACTGACGCCCTGTCATTGGTATCAGACTCACAGTCGGTCTAGTAACCACTCACCAGACCCGGAGTAGAGTTCCTCGAAGAACAAGCAGGCGTCCTCGTTTCCGACCAAGCTATGCTCTTTAACTGACGCTTTGTCATTGGTATCAGACTCACAGTCGGTCTAGTAACCACTCACCAGACCCGGAGTAGATCTCCTGGAAGGACAAGAAGCCGTCCCCGTTTATATCCTTGGTCATCTGCTGCTTGAGAGCCACCTCCAGCAATCCGTGGCTGAGTCCGGGATAGCTGGTGATGAGAGGGATGTGAACACGTGAGCATCATCACGGAGTAGTGAAGGAGAAGGTAGACGCAGAGGGACGGGCTCAACATTCTTACTGTGCCTATGGCATCATCAAAAAAGTTTGAACTCCTCCATGTATGACGTAGGCAAGAGAAATTTAGCGCTTCCCACTGCGGTTACCTTTTCTTTCAAAGTACAATAATCAACGTTACTCCACAGGGGAGTAACCTGTGTAGCGGCGACTAACCTCTTCACTTTCACTTGAGGTCCGAAAATGTGATAAAATACATAGGTAAAATATAAGAGTCTGTTTTTTTACCGAATTTATTGAAGAACTGCTAATCCGCCCGCCTCTGTTTAGGAAAATTCGGGCTACTCGTCTGTTACTCCTAAGGTGCAATGAGCTCTGCCCCGGAATCAGTTGTTCCGATGCGCAAAGCCTTCTGGAAGATGGCAGCACCATTCCAGTGCATTCATTCTCTATTACGATAAACACTGAAAAGGGGCGACTAATTTATTTCGGCCGTAGGCTGTCATTCGTCAAACACCTTCACACAATTAGGCCTAAAACACGTAATGCAGTATATAATCTTTGATGGATTACACGTATATAATCTTTGATGGATATACACGTAACGGTCCAGCTGGAAGACCCTGCAACATACTCTGGGTCATAAGTGCGATCCGAGGCCAGTGTGACATCAGGGCTCGACTGTGTGACGGGTTGCGTCATAGTGATCGAGCCCCCCCTCCCCCGACCTCAACCACGACCATCCCGTTTCTCAACGAGGTGTCAAAGGCGTGAAAGCGCATCAGGGCAGCGTCAAAAAAATAGATCCTTCACAACAATTCTCCACTCACGCCTATTCATTGCCCGCTTTCTCGCTACCTCCTCAGTCAGTCTCTCCTTCCTAAAGCCTGTTTCACATCTCCAACTACCCAAACTTTGGTCATCCGTAGGCCTACGTCAACTCACCTTTGCCTTCATCATCCTTTAAACCAATCTGCTACCACTTTGTTATCTAACTTCTTCACTATCCCTGTTCCAATTCTAACAACGTTCTGATTGATCCTGTTTCTCGGCTTCACTCCAGCTACGCTCCTCATACATTTCATCTCTTGAACATTCAACCTTCATCTCTCTTCTTTAGCTTATCGCTTTCACGAATTTAAAATTAAAGTGTCTGTATCAATTATAGTTATCTTTGTCTTAGGTGACATTTACCGAAGTTTGAGAGCTGGCAGAGGATCGCGTTGGAAGCTCGGGAGACTTAGACCTCTTAACCTAATTTACGCTAGCGAAGTTCGACCGTGAGTAATAGTCACCTATACTAGCACCACTTGCACATGACAGACTCTAAAGCTAGACGTATTGAGACGGCTGGTATGGAATAGGCAAGCAAAGATATCACAATAGAATAGATGACTCACTCTCTTATGAAACCACTTAGATAAACGTGAATGCCGGTGCCATCGTGGAGTCGTGTGTTAATATATTCAATCACTAGTATGACGCGGCGGGGGTAAACCAGTGAAAACTGTCGGGTCCTGCTGCTGACAACGGATTTTCGGACTGCGCTCGTGACCCAGAGTGTATGTTGCGGGGTTACCGGCCGGACCCTTTAGCACAAAAGGGCTAAGTTGTGTGAGTGTGAGCGTATGAGGGTGTGAGGTGCGCCTTGTCGTCGGTCACCCCCCTTTCTGGGGGATGCGGCCTAGTGTCTGTATCTGTACTAGTAGAAGTTTTGTCCATCTTCAACCTATGATCTTTGAACCCTTGCTCACTTGAAGTTGTAGAACTCCTCCAAGCTGAGATGGTCGTCATCGTCAGCATCTGCTTCCTCCCACAGCTCATGCTCTTGAGCCACTCGCTGCTCACAAATATTTTTTTTTTAACTTTTTTTGTAATTATTTTCTATGTAAACTTCTGACAGACCTCTTTTTGAAGATCTACGGGTTTGGTCTGTAAGCAGACTGAAGAATTGAGAATATCTCTAACAAAGTATAGCGATCAATCCTAAATACATTGTGGTCATTTAAACAAGGTTTTTAGAGACTAGTGTCGATGATGCACCTTGACAGTGACGTCATCCACAGGTTTTCCCGCTAGAGTCCGCAAGCTGGTGTTGATACTTCCACTGCCTGTGTCGCGAACCCTGAAGGCTGCCATGAGATACTCAGGCCAGGAGAACTGGTCACTATCGTCAGTGTCTCCGGACTCGAAACGTGCCTCAGCTTCTTCTCGATCCAGGGACCTGAGTGATGAAGAGATTTCCGCAGTTAATTCGGGGTTTGCTGATGCCAAATTAACATGGTGAACAGGTTTGATTTCAGTTGAAGTATTCACGTGGGTGAGAAACGGTTAGCGTTTTCATGGAAGCCTCGTATCCTAACTACTCTCTGTTTTGCAAAATAATGAACAAAATGTTCAGAAATATTTCAGGGTATTTGAGAATAATTTTGCGGCTTATGCTGGTTAATGTTCTTTATGATTGCTCTGAAGATAACAGTAACTTGGTCATCTCGTAAAAAGACTAATGCCAATATGTGACGTTGAGACTATGGATTAGGTTCAGCACTGTAATTTTCTGTGGAGATTACCGCGACGAATCACTCGACCTGAATGACTGCAGTATCCACTCGTACATCTCCTTCTCATTGATGGTTTTGTCACCGTTGCTGTCCGTCTCGCTGAGTATCGCTTCCAGTCTTCTCTTGGCCTCACTGATTGTCAGCTTCGAAAACTCGCTTGCCTTGTCGTGACTTCCTGTATCGTGGATACCAGAACAAACAGTTGTGAAAACATACCGCTCCAAAACTGGTACCGTCGGCAGTAAACGATCACCGATCCTGAATATTTTGGAAACTGTTGGGATCATGCTCTTCGGATTTCATCGAAAAAAAAAATCATGGAATGCAATTTATTTTGAAATGAAAAAATTCTGGGAAAAGCACTCCGAGAAGAGATACTTTTTGGTACGGAATTCAACGTGATGTGCCTCATGATATTAAATTACAAATTTTCGTGATTTCAGCCACAAAGAAAGCTAATTATACTGCCTGTTAAATACTTTTAAATATTGTTATTTCAGAAGTATTTCATGTTTTTATACATTATTTCTCCATGTATTATACTTGTGCACAGGTACAAATACAAACGCAAGACGTCAAAGCGCTCCACACACTCATGCACTCACACAAATACCTCGACAGTACTAAGCCCTTTAGCGCGAAACGTCCGGTCAAAATCCCCAACACTCGCTTGATACGCAAATGATTACTAGCGTCATGATACGCAAATGATTACTAGCGTCATGATACGCAAATGATTACTAGCTCCTAGCGAGCGCAGCGTGAAACATTTGAATTGTTAGAGCTCCAGCTCTAGAGATTAATTTGGTGGTAAAAACGACCGCAATTTGCAACACATGGCAGGTGGCCTCTAGCCAGCTACTCTGACCGTATACGCTGTCGAGAATTTTATGTTTTCTGAGAGTTTGATGACACTGAAAATAATTATTTAAGTAAAGGCAGATACACAAATTTGACACCCTAATGCAGTCGATTGCCTGACTATCAACAAACCATGTAGCATCATACTGAACATATATAACTAACCGAGCACGAGCGCGTGATCAAACGTAGGGTCGTGGATCCGCTTCTCAACGTGGTACGGCAGCGCATTGACTTTGTCTCCGCGTGAGTTGGATTCTAAGAACACCGGACGGTCGATCGTTGTTCCCGAGGTGAAGACCGAGAACGGTAGGAGTACGAGCAAAATCGTCAAATGGAACACTGAGCGTAAACTGTGGTCAGCCATCGTGGCGTTTTGCATGTCAGGCTATAGTACTTGATGTATGTTGCTTATCAGCTAGAATTTTAAAGGGTTAGTGTGATGCCAAATAACTAATAATTTTATGTATATAACAGAAACATTGAGACTAAAAATTTGAGAGTGATTGGACGAACTGCTTTTGAGATAACACCTCTTGAAAATTGGCCATTTAATGAGATGATCAGGAAATCAATTTATGACGCAACAAACCGTCAACTTCAGGATATGATATTTACAAACTTTGTTTGTTCAATCATTCTCAAATTTTCACTTCCTCCCTGTTGCTAACATCTGCATTGAAAGAAATACACAGGACACAGTGGAGGAGAAGTGCACATTTATTACTATTGCTTATTTATAGTAATACTGATTGTAGATTTCTAGTTGAAACAACACTTGGGATCGAACTATTTTGTGTCCAGTACTTGTACATCCGCGTGCGACCATCGAAACAAATGAAAGAACTGAGGCATTAGATAAACGTCTCGGTGTAAGTGATGATCGTCAGAATGGAACAATCTCATTGGTCAGTGACCCTTCTCTGCTTCGTAGAACACAATAGCCTTCATTGGCTTGAACTAGTTGAGGGAGATGATAGCAGACTTGTGATTGGCCGAAAATCGTGTATAAAAAAAAAATAGGTGACGTGACGAACGGCTCGCAGTGCCACGTCCTGTTCCAGCCGGAACGACAAGCTCTGTTTGAACAGCTTTGCGAATCTTGGACGCGAGGTTGTCGTCTCCGGTCAAACAGGAGGCCTTACCAGCTGTACAAACGACGGCATGGTAAGGGGTGGGGTGTAACAGAGCCCACGAGAGTATAATGAGGATCAGCTTACTTGAGAAAGAAGAGGAATTGTAAACAAACATATACAGAAGCCGAAACTAGTAATACCCTACCGTTCATACCCCGTCTCAATTACTCAGTTGCAAGCAGTGATGAACTCCATAAGGTTCATAATTATTTGATGATATGATGGTCTTAGCTGGTAATTACATGTAATTTTAGATTTATTTGTGCATATTTGTGTATTGAATTTATTGTAAAAATTAACAACTTGCCGTTTCTGTATGAATGAACCTCTTTTTTTATTGTTATTATTATTTATTTTCTAGATGGCAAAATGTAGATACATCCGGACCATTTGCACGAGAGTCAAAAACATAAACAAAAATACCTGTCCTCAAAATGTCCTCAGCTGTTGTAGGAACATGAACGTGCTCGTTTGTTGCATTGAACCAACAAGTATCATATGTAACCAAATACATTACCTACTCAATGTAGTTGCACTCTGTATTAAAGAATTGGGATTGACACGAACGTACTGTGTTGTTTCATGGAACTAGCAAGTTTTATGTGGAACCAAGTACATTTACTCGATACAATTGTACCCTGAATTTAATGTGTATTAAGAATTAGGAAATGTTTTGTAAATTTCCAAAATACCTCGATGTTTCTCGTGAATAAACTTTTTTCTTCTCTCTATTTAGTCGTGTGTTTACGTTCATCTATGAAAGTAAGATGCAAACTCCGTTCATAAACGGTCTCATTGATTCAGTTCCGCGTTATGGTAAATTCTCGAAGGTTGCCTAATCTCATTTTATGGTCTTAGCTCATC
Organism: Gammarus roeselii; assembly: GCA_016164225.1. Classification (NCBI taxonomy): domain Eukaryota; kingdom Metazoa; phylum Arthropoda; class Malacostraca; order Amphipoda; family Gammaridae; genus Gammarus; species Gammarus roeselii. The sequence goes on from SDVV010006101.1 coordinate 10,630, forward strand.
ATTGTATGTATTTTATATTTATGGTGTATATTTGTGTGTAGCTTTGATATTTAGCCAGAATACGTACCGTTTGTGTATGAAAACATAATTATAATTATTTTCATTCAATGTTCAACCATTTTTTGAGACGCCCAACTGACGAGACACCCGGTGTCCGAAACGCGTGAAGGTCCTAGGATATGAACTAGACTTCTTAGGTTAGTTCTGGCTCCTCAGTGCATATTTTTGCCTATCGATATTACTACTCATGTACACTGAAGCCAGTCCCTGCGGTTGGCATGACGTCACCCTGGTGTCAGTACCTGCGGTTAGCATGACGTCACGCTGGTGTCAGTACCTGTGGTTAGCATGACGTCTTCCTGGTGTCAGTACCTGCGGTTAGCATGACGTCACGCTGGTGTCAGTACCTGCAGTTGGCATGACGTCACTCTAGTGTCAGTACCTGCGGTTGGCATGACGTCACGCTGGTGCCAGTACCTGCGGTTGGCATGACGTCACGCAGGTGCCAGTACCTGCTTGCATGACGTCACGCTGGTGCCAGTACCTGCGGTTGGCATGACGTCACGCTGGTGCCAGTACTTGCGGTTGGCAGGACGTCACGCTGGTGCCAGTACCTGCGGTTGGCATGACATCACGCTGTGCGAGTACCTGCGGTTGACATGACGTCACGCTGGTGTCAGTACCTGCGATTGGCATGACGTCACGCTGGTGCCAGTACCTGTGGTTGGCATGACGTCACGTTGGTGCCAGTACCTGTCGTTGGCCTGACTTCAGTCTGGTGCCAGTACCTGCGGTAGGCATGAGGTCACGCTGGTGTCAGTACCTGTGGTTGGCATGACGTCACCCTGGTGTCAGTACCTGCGGTTGGCATGACGTCACGCTGGTGCCAGTACCTGTAGTTGGCATGACTTCACTCTGGTGCCAGTACCTGCGGTTAGCATGACGTCACGCTGGTGGCAGTACCTGCGGTTAGCACGACGTCATGCTGGTGCCAGTACCTGCGGTTAGCATGACGTCACGCTGGTGCCAGTACCTGTCGTTGGCCTGACTTCACTCTGGTGCCAGTACCTGTCGTTGGCCTGCCTTCACTCTGGTGCCAGTACCTGCGGTTAACATGATGTCACGCTGGGGGTAGTACCTGCGGTTTGCATGAAGTCACGCTGGTGCCAGTACCTGTCATTGGCCTGACTTCACTCTGGTGCCAGTACCTGCAGTAGGCATGACGTCACGCTGGTGTCAGTACCTGCGCTTAACAAGACATCACGCTGGTTTCAGTACCTGCGGTTGGCATGACGTCACCCTAGTGTCAGTACCTGTGATTGTCATGACGTCACCCTGGTGTCAGTACCTGTCGTTGGCCTGACGTCACGCCAGTACCTGCGGTTGGCATGACGACACCCTGGTGTCAGTACTTGCGGTTGGCATGACGTCACCCTAGTGTCAGTACTTGTGGTTGGCATGACGTCACCCTGGTGCCAGTACCTGTCGTTGGCATGGCGTCACACTGGTGCCAGTACCTGTGGTTGGCATAACGTCACCCTGGTGTCAGTCCCTGTGGTTGGCATGACGTCACCCTGGTGCCAGTACTTGCCATTGACATGGCGTCACGCTGATGCCAGTACCTGCGGTTGGCATGACGTCACCCTGGTGCCAGTACCTGTCATTGGCTTGACGTCACGCCAGTACCTGCGGTTGGCATGACGTCACCCTGGTGTCAGGACCTGTTGTTTGCCTGACGTCACGCCAGTACCTGCGGTTGGCATGAAGTCACCCTGGTGCCAGTACTTACCATTGATATGACGTCACGCTGGTGTCAGTACCTGCGGTTGGCATAACGTCACCCTGGTGCCAGTACTTGCCATTGACATGACGTCACGCTGGTGCCATTTCCTGCGGTCTGCTATCAATGTCAAATTGCGTTGGACCACCGATGCTTCTATTCTGTTTGGTGGAGTTTATGCAGCTACATTCAGTAGTCAATATCATACATTCTGGTCTGAAAGTTTTGACCTTGGTAAAATTCATAATCCGAGTCTCGAGGGTGTAGATTGTATCGCTTTTACAGCCAATTCACACAGGAAATAGCCAGTTCCGGTAAGAACAACGCTTTGCCTCGTGGCAGCTTTCGATTTGTTTCCATAAGCTCCCACGTGGCAATCCATTGTCCTCGCATGTGCATTATCAAGCGTCTTCTGGGCTCTTACCACAATCGGGCCCACAGCAATGATGGCGTCCTACCTCGGGATCCAATTTGTGATGAAGTTCATTGCTAGTCAAAGTCATTTAGTTACATATTTTACAGTTATTATTTTCTAACTTTTCGTCATATGCACTAACCCAGCGAGTGTATAGCCTGTTATGTTCCACCTGTATAAATTACCCACCAACTGCAGGCGATTGACTTCTGACTAAAGGCCCTCGCCCGACCTGCATCCTCGGTTGTTGACGACACGCCCACCGTTTTTAATACAGGAGTAGTTTTGGGTAGGGACTTGTGTTCCATTATACACCGTTTCCATGCAATTGAACGCAATGTAGATTAATTTCGGGTTTAAATCTGATGCTATAGATAATAATATTACAGGCTGTTGCTTGACACTTTTTCTTTGCACAAGGCTCGCCAATATCCTGTCTATTTCCGCGCCCTACGGGGGAGCCTATTATGACTCACGTTGAGGCTCTGGTGGAAATGTGGCCCAAATCAAATCAATCAACCTGTCTATTTCCTTTGGTTTCTTCTACACCTTGCTTACTGTAAGTGTAGTGTTATTTCCCTTATACTGAACACATCTGCCCTCGTAATATTCAGACTAGTACCTATTTTAAAGTTTGATCAATATGTATTTGATCAAGATGCATTTATGTCCGAGTTGTAGGACATGTTATTTCAGGTTGGGGCTGCCCTCCTTGCAATCTTAGTTAAGAATTGGTCATTATTCTTTCTCGTCCGCCCGACAAACTCTCCTCAATTAGGCCGGGCAGTTGGAGGGGTGCGTTCACGGAAGGTGAACCAACAAATGAGTATCGGGGGTTTAGGGTAGATCAATTTAGAGTACAGTGTGTTATAACTTCGCTGCCCACCGAATAAAACATATTTGGCATTCATTTCAGTATATTTAATTTGTTGAATAGTTAATTGAGAGGTAGAGTAAATTAGTTAAGAACACTTGGTTTTCAATTTTTCTCTTCAGGCATATTAGGGGTAAAATTGTTTCGTCAAACATCATTAGTTTCCCATCGCTTGACTTAAAACAGAAGACGCCGAGTAGAGAACATCTTTCAAGGTGAACCTTCAACATCAATTGGTGGATATCGTCACAAGAAATTGGTTTATTTCAACTCTCCAGACAGAGAATAAACGTTCTTTTCGTGAAAGTCCATCGATTCTAACGCATTTGCTGGCAACGTTTGTTCAAAACAACGTTCGATCATTCGCTCCGCTGTCTGACGTATTTGCAAGTTTTTACGTTTGAAGCACATGAGTTTGAGGAGAAAACTATTATACAATTGGTCATTTCTCTTGAACTTAACACCATTCATTGAAAGCATTCAGTTTTTTCCTGGTTCAGATTCGGCTGACGAACATAAGTGGTAATCTTACTTTCTATAATTGACATAATTTTAGTGAAAAATCGCAGCATTGAAGGAATAAAATTTAAATTGTGCTAGGAGAAAAGAAGCCGGTCTATAACGAAGGCACGAAACACTCGCTGCTTCTCGTGGCGAGATGCCTAAAAGGAAGGTACGAAACACTCGCAGCTTCTCGTGGCGAGATGCCTAAAAGGAAGGCACGAAACACTCGCAATTTCTCGTGGCGAGATGCCTAAAAGGAAGACACAAAACACTCGCAGCTCCTCGGGGCGAGATGCCTAAAAGGAAGGCACGAAACACTCGCAGCTTCTCGTGGCGAGATGCCTAAAAGGCCTTTACGGCATGGAAAAAATACCCAATCTTATAGAAGAGCTCAAACAATCTACTACACGGAAAATTATTTTTGGATGTAAACAGAAAAAAAAACATGGAAAACACGTAGTAAATTCTGGTACGATGTTCATATTCTTTAACAGGAATATTTTCTGCATCAGATTCAGAGCTCGCCCGTGTGAATGCACTGTTACCCTGGCCAATATGATTTGATGTGACGTAACCCTGGCCAAAATTATTTGATGTAACGTAACCCTAGCCAATATGATTTGATGTAACGCAACCCTGGCCAACATGATTTGATGTAACGTAACCCTGGCCATTATGATTTAATGTAACGTAACCATGGTCAATATGATTTGATGTAACGTAACCCTGGCCAACAGGATTTGATGTAACGTAACCCTGGCCATTATGATATAATGTAACGTAATTTGACCTGTATGATTTGATGTAACGTAACCCTGGCCAACATGATTTGATGTAACGTAACCCTGGCTAATATGGTTTGATGTAACATAACCCTTGCCAATATGATTTGATGTAACGTAACCCTGACCAATATGATTTAATGTAACGTAACCCTGTCCAATATGATTTAATGTAACGTAACCCTGGTCAATATGATTTAATGTAACGTAACCCTGGTCAATATGATTTAATGTAACGTAACCCTGGCCAACATGATTTGATGTAACGTAACCCTGGTCAATGTGATTTAATGTAACGTAACCCTGGTCAATGTGATTTAATGTAACGTAACCCTGGTCAATATGATTTGATGTAACGTAACCCTGGTCGATATGATTTAATGTAACGTAACCCTAGCCAATATGATTATGTAACGTCCCCCTGGCCAATATGATTTAATGTAACGTAACCCTGGCCAACATGATTTGATGTAACGTAACCCTGGCCAATATGATTTAATGTAACGTAACCCTGGACAACATGATATGATGTAACGTAACCCTGGTCAATATGATTTGATGTAACGTAACCCTGGTCATTATGATTTGATGTAACGTAACCCTGGTCAACATGATTTGATGTAACATAACCCTTGCCAATATGATTAAATGTAACGTAACCTGGCCAATATGATTTAGTGTAACGTAACCCTGGCCAACATGATTTGATGTAACGTAATCTTGGCCAATATGATTTAATTTTTAATGTAACGTAACCCTGGCCAACAAGATTTGATGTAACGTAACCCTGGCCAATATGATTTGATGTAACGTAACCCTGGACAATATGAGTTGATGTTACGTAACCCTGGCCAATATGATTTGATGTTACGTAGCCCTGGCCAAAATGATTCAATGTAACGTAACCCTGGGCAATATGATTTGATGTAACGTAACCTTGGCCAATATAATTTGATGTAACGTAACCCTGGTCAATGTTATTTAATGTAACGTAACCCTGGCCAATATGATTTAATGTAACGTAACCCTGGTCAATATGATTTAATGTAACGTAACCCTGGTCAATCTAATTTATTGTAATTTAACGTAACCCTGGATAATCTAATATATTGTAACAACCCTGAATAATCTAATATATTGCCGTAACCCTGGTCAATCTAATCTATTATGACAGCCCTGGTCAATCTATTCTACTGTAACGTAACTCTGGTCAATCTAATCTATTGTAACATAACACTGGTCAAGCTAATATATTGTAACGTAACCCTGATCAATCTAATCTATTGTAACGTAACCCTGGTCAATCTACTCTATTGTAACGTAACCCTGGTCAAGCTAATATATTGTAACGTAACCCTGGTCAAGCTAATATATTGTAACGTAACCCCGATCAAGCTAATATATAGTAACGTAATCCTGATCAATCTAATCTATTGTAACGTAACCCTGGTCAAGCTAATATATTGAAACGTAACCATGGCCAAGCTAATATATTGTAACGTAACCCTGGTCAAGCTAATACATTGTAACGTAACCCTGGTCAAGCTAATATATTGTAACGTAACCCTGGTCAAGCTAATATATTGTAACGTAACCCTGGTCAAGCTAATCTTTTGTAACGTAACCCTGGTCAAGCTAATATATTGTAACGTAACCCTGGTCAAGCTAATATATTGTAACGTGACCCTGGTCAAGCTAATATATTGTAACGTAACCCTGGTCAAGCTAATCTTTTGTAATGTAACCCTGGTCAAGCTAATATATTGTAACGGAACCCTGGTCAAGCTAATCTTTTGTAACGAAACCCTGGTCAAGCTAATCTTTTGTAACGTAACCCTGGTAAAGCTAATATATTGTAACGTAACCCTGGTCAAGCTAATCTTTTGTAATGTAACCCTGGTCAAGCTAATATATTGTAACGTAACCCTGGTCAAGCTAATCTTTTCTAACGTAACCCTGGTCAAGCTAATCTTTTGTAACGTAACCCTGGTCAAGCTAATATATTGTACCGTAACCCTGGTCAAGCTAATCTTTTGTAACGTAACCCTGGTCAAGCTAATATATTGTACCGTAACCCTGGTCAAGCTAATCTTTTGTAACGTAACCCTGGTCAATCAAATCAATTTTAACGAAGATTAGCTTGAATGTCCACGAGAGCCTAATAAAGTATACAAGGAATGGAAATAACAACGTCAAAGTTCGTCTATCGAGTTTATTCAAGGCAAAGCCCTATCGCAGTCAGAGCTCGTCTTTGAGGCGGTGTGTCTTGGTGAGGTGGTTCCCGAAGTCACTCGCCTCATTGATCTGGAAGGCGTCGCGGTGCCTGAAAACCTCCTCGAAGCTCAGGGACTCGTCTAGGTCCTCGTCCATTTCCTCCAGAAGGTGCTCTATGGCCTTTCGGGCGATGCCCCTGGAACGGATAGAGGTTTTGATGTGCCGGCGTTTATGACTTTAAGACCTCATTCACTCGAAAGACTGTGATGCTTGGAGGCGAGATAAGGTATCATGTGGCTTGTTCCTATTGGTTGTGCAAAACCCACAATAGGTGTTGGACAAACTACAGTATCTAGATACACTTACACGGTATTTTGTCTGAAACTTGTTCGCATAAATTGGACAAAGTAATGGGAAAATGTTTCTATGCATTGCACTATACCCAACGCTGTCCACAGTCGATAGGACGCTGCCACGCGGCGTTCTGCCTCTCCTCCGAGCACCAACTGAATCCCGATTGAATTCGTTTTAAGAGCCATTCGTAAGAGAAACAGTTGACGCCAGCAAGGACGACGTTTTGTCATGCGGGATTTTTTTATTGAATGTTTCCGACGCGCAGCTATTTGGAACTTACAACGTAGCAAAACGTTGTCCTCGCAAGCATGCAACACAATTCATCCGTGTGAATGGGTTCTTAGATGCTTATGTTAGATGAAATAGCCGTCGATGTCAATCGAAACGATAAATATTCGGCTAGGGTGCGGCTTTTCGTAGAAAGATATCCGACGTTGCCGATGTAAAGAAGAATATTTAAAACCAATGTGCATATAAAAAAAGAAAGGAAAATGTTTATTCATACACAAACGGTATGGTATTAAGTTTTGCATCTTAAATCTATACATAAATGTACAAAAATCGAAAATAATGGTAAGTCAAGACAATCGGATAAGATAGAGGGCCTTACTGATTTCATTGCAAATTATAAATTACAAAACCGCCCTAAAGGGAGGGTCTGCATTAACTTCGCGTTGTGACTTCGGTGGAAAATGAAAGCAACTACTACTTCTACTACTATAAAGTACAGAATTTGACCGAGTATGTCGGTGACGTGAATCTTACATCCATAGGTGAACAAACGTAAGTGCAAAACTATCCGGAACATGTAACAACCAAATAAATCTTAATAGAGGTTTAAAGTACACAATGAATCTGCTCTATATTCAAATGACACATAATATTGAGATCAGAAACTGAAAATTGTATATAACAATTAGTAACAGTTCCTTGTTCTGATTATCCGCCTAATACATTGGGTAACAAACGTTGTTAGGGTATGAGTGGGCCTTTGTGAGTTACAGAGCCGCGGCCATGCATGCCTATATGTTCCGGGCCGGGCATGTTTCAGGTGACAATAGAGCCACATAAACATTCATGCAAACATATTTATATATATATATATATATGTATATATATGTATATATATATATATAATGTGTGTG
>SDVV010006102.1:0-18696 GCA_016164225.1 Gammarus roeselii
GCGATACAATCGAAACGTTTAAATCACGGCTCGATAAATTCTACCAAAATCGCCGCTAAATAGCTCCCATCTATAGCATTTTCACCAGTATATTCGTGAAAAATGGTGTTCGGCATTGACACCCATACGGTTAAATTAGTGCCAGGACCTGGCACTGGCACGGTAAATAAAGTGCCCGGCATTGGTACCTGCTCGTTGTAATTTGGTTTTCGAGGAATGAAACTGTACAATCTCAGATCAACACCGTGTGTGTTGATGTGGTCGGTGGCTTATCTTCAGGTGCTTGTTTGAGTGGTTTCGATAATCATTGTTAAATGTTATTTCCTTCAACAAACTTTCCCATTCTCGATCTATTAAAACAGAAGTTGTTCTACTTCAGAACTTACCTCCTTCTATTAAAAGGCAACCCAGTTTGGGCCAAAAGGCCTGTTGTTGTCTTCATACACTTGTAAACACGTGTAAACTTATTGCGGACATAACCAGGAAAGAGGTGCAGGAGGCGGTGGACGTGATGAAAGTAGGGAAAGCCCCTGGTTTGGATGGCGTTGCGACCGAGTGCCCGAAGAAGGGTGGAGTAACGATTGCCGAATGGTTGATGAGGTTACTGAAATTGTGTTTTGTGGCAGGCGTGGTACCGATTGAGTGGCGCAGTGCCTGCATTGTTCCGTTATATAAGGGCAAAGGAGATAAAAATGAATGCTGCAACTCGATACTTATCCGGATTCAGTTCAAGGTTCCAGGACCATACAACTGAGTCAACTGTATCCAACCCACTTTGCAGTGACTGGACACCTTGAGCGGCAGACTCAGCGTCCTTGCGCGAGTATCTCAAGTACAACTTGTAGCCATCAGCAAATGCTTTGAACCTGCATGAACGACCACTAGAGATGTAATGAATATAAATCAGGAACAACAGCGGTCCAAGTACAGAACCCTGTGGCACACCACTCGTCACAGCAGCTGGGCTGCTCACGCTGTCATTTACACAAACGTTCATCACTCTGACAGAGAGGAACGCAAAAAAGGATTCAAATTTGGACAGAAGCAAAGCATAACTCACCACATCAAATGCCTTTGAGAAGTCCAGCATCACAATATCCACAATTCATCCCTCATCAATCCACCTCCCAACATCATCATAAGTCAACAGCAATTGGTCCTCAGTGCTACTGCCTCCCCGAAAACCAAACTGATGAGGTGATAAAATATTATTGCTCTTAAGATACCCAGTCAACCGTGATCCAACCATTCTTTCCATCGATTTGCAGCAAACCGATGTCAAGCCCACAGGCCTGTAATTCAGAGGATCAGTGTGGGACTTTGCCTTGAATGTTGGTACAAAGAGCGATCTACTCCAGGCTTCAGGGACCATTCTTGTCCTCAACGACTTTTGAAAAATTAAACAAAAAGGGAGGGAGAGCTCATGAGCACAGTTCCTTAGCAGATGTGGATTGAGACCATCTGGACCCACACTGGACCTGGGATCAAGAGCGGAAAGGACACATTGGACCTCCAACCTAGGAAAGTCAACTTCCGCCAAATTTCCCGCAAAGAACTGGAAAGAGGCTGGGTGGGTTGGAACTGTACTAACAAAGACTCCCGAAAAAGAAGCAGCAAAGACTTTGCACATACTACCAGGATCCTGCACTATCTCACCCGTCGGCAAGCGGAGAGGACCCACAGCTGGACGACCAATCTTTTTATTTCTCACATTAGCATGCGACAGCTTACGGTTATCAGGCCTGTTTAGTAAATTAGACTCGTACTTCTTCCTGGAGTCAATGGAAAACTTTCTATAGTGCCTATTTAGCTCACTGAATATGTGTAATCTCTCAAGAGCACTGGCTGAGTTGCGACCATCTGCCCCGCTTGTATGCAAGCCATGCCTCTAATCTCTCTCGATCAAGAGCGAGGGGCGCCCTCATAGCCCATGGGCGGCCGATACGAACAGGCATGAGAGGTATAATCGTATCTATGAGGGACAACAAGACTAACTGAAAAAAGGAATCGTCTTCACACACTGAAGAATAGCTAAGTTCTAGCCCCCAGTCGATTCGATCAACTGGATCTTCATGGATCTGGAAAAAGCTTCGATATGGTCGACAGGGAGGCGTTGTGGAGGGTGTTTCGTTTGTATGGAATGGTCGGGAATTTATTGAGAGCGGTCCAGAGTTCCTATGTAGGCAGCAGAGTATGCGTCAGAGTAGGGAGCGAGGTGAGTGCTAGGCTTCCATTGAAAGTGGGCCTGGACAAGGTTGCGTCAAAGTCATGATTTAGAGTTGTCAGGAGTGAGTTGGCAGTTGCTGTTAGCGGTTGGTACGGTTCTTGTAGCAGATTTGGAGTAGTTGTCGTCGTTAGTAGTGGATGTGAGAGGGGGGAAGCTTGAAGTCAATGTGGCCTAAAGTGATATGTTCGAAAAATCACGATGCGGTTGTAATCAGTGTCCGGCTGAATGAGAAATTTCGGTTCTTGAAGTACTTGGGCTCTCATGTCTAGAAAACTGGACTAGTGGAAACTGAGGTAAAATTTAGAATGAAGAAAAGGTGTAAAGTGTTGGGTTCACTGGAGAAAGTATTTAGCTGTATAAGGGCTAGTAGTCTCAACTGTGCTCTAAAAAAACGATTGAATGTTTTCGAGGCGAAATGTTTGAGAGGCGTGGCCAGAGTGACGCAGAGGCATATGATCAAAAATGACGTTGATCGAATTTGAACGGGGATGGTGGGGTAGTTGGAGGACGGAGTCGATGAACGTGTGTTGCGGTGGTTTGGACACTTCTTGAGGATGGATAACGAGAGAGGGGTGAAAAGGGGGATATGGCAGAGGTGAGTGGGCGGAGCCTAATGGAGGAGAGACATAGGTGAGGTTGTCGCGTTAGAGCGTGTAATGGATCGTTGTCGCGTGAGAGTGTGTAATGTATCTTTGTCGCGTGAGAGCGTGTAATGTATCGTTGTCGCGTGAGAGCGTGTAATGTATCGTTGTCGCGTGAGAGCGTGTAATGTATCGTTGTCGCGTGAGAGCGTGTAATGTATCATCGCGTGAGAGCGTGTAATGGATCGTTGTCGCGTGAGAGCGTGTAATGGATCGTTGTCGCGTGAGAGCGTGTAATGTATCTTTGTCGCGTGAGAGCGTGTAATGTATCGTTTGCGCGTGAGAGCGTGTAATGTATCGTTATCGCGTAAGAGCGTGCTATGTATCGTTGTCGCGTGAGAGCGTGTAATGGATCGTTGTCGCGTGAGCGTGTAATGAATTCATGAGTTTTTTCCACCCTTGACGTCTCGTTTGAAACGGGATTACGTGGAGTCATCCCGTTTCTCGACGGAGCAGCCCAATAATTATGACACAGCAGGGATTAACCAGCGACAGCCGTCGTGCCATGCTGCTGACACTGATCGTGAACCTCACTCCCGGCTGGCTGGACCCTTCAGCGTTAAAGGGCTATAGTTTGGTATCTGCGTGAGAGTGAGGTGCGTCGTGCCGCCGGCTCTCTTTCGGCGGATTCGGTCTTCTATATGTATCTATCACTATTCCTTTACAGTTGATTCATTTATTGTTCTTGTAATCAATTTATTATATTTTCACGCGTATGATTAAACAAAGGAATACCGCGTGTTGAGTTTGGTTTACTGGAAATAAATGTATTGATGAATCTGCATCTATGCATCAAATAGTATTTATCAATCGGTGGCTTTCATTTCGTTCAACTGGCGTGTAATCAAGCACCATAACTCTATCAGTATTGCGTAACTCGCCGCTTCATTGCACCCTAAGATGTTACTAGACTTTGCCTTCATTTTCTCGTAAACTGCTGACCTCCCCTTCCTCTCTCTCTTGTTTCCAGAGCCGCCGTGCGACGCCGGCGCTGTGTGCACCCTATACTCGATGACTTATGATAAGAGGGAGTGGATCGAAGGCCATGGGCTCTGGTACCAGGGACTGACAGCTATAGCGCCTCGGTGAGGGATGACCCTTGGCCTCAGGCTCTTGTAGATGGAAGCAAGACATCATCGGGAATCCTGCTTATATTGAAGATGACCCTTATTTAGTTGCACTCTTCATTCGATCAACGGAGAAATTTTTTAGTTTTAGGAATCCCTCTGTGTGTTGTCGCCAGAGAGTAACGAGGGGGGCATTCTTGCAGTTGATTGTTTTCCAGCGTTAGCCGCCCGGTATATTTATTACCAAAATTTTCTGTTAGAGTGTTAAGTAATTCAAAAGGGGTCTGAATCCTGGTTAAAAAAAACGTGCAAGCTTCTCCGTCAGGTGTAGCGCTCTCGTCAAATTTTTTAATACTTTTACGTTTATGAACTAATCACAAGCAATACAGTATTTTGCAAGCTCTTGTCTAGTACTATCATATGCAATTTTTTTTCTCGTTCAAAATTCGAAGTTTTAGTTCTAAAATAGGATTCTGATAAATGTTACATCTTGAAAAAATAGCTGTTCTTCTACAGTTTTTAATTCATACTTACATGCAATACATCATTTGATAACTCGAGTTGAATATCTTGATAAAATTAAATGTACATGAAGTTTACTTGATTGGAAAGTTTGAATTTGGATTATGGATAACTCGCATTTAATTTGTTTGCAGTTTAGTCGGTTAGTGTTAGCGGATGACAGCACTGGTGGTAGATTCGGTGAAGTTGTCTAGGCTAGTGTCGGAGTTCGTCAGAGTGTGTGAGAGGAGAAAATTGCGAGTCAAGGTGAGTTAAAGTAAGGATATGTTTTAGGAATGTCGAGGCGAGCAGAATTCGTGTTCTCCCAATTGAAGAATTATTGAAGAAAATGCTGTGTTTCAAGTACCTAGTCTCTCATTTGGAGAAGACTGAACTAGTGGAAACTGAGGTAAAGTCGCGAGTGAAGGAAGGGTGTAAAGTGGTGTATGCACTAAAGAGTGTGATGCTGTAGGATGTTGGGTATGAAAGCTATGCGAGGGTTGCATGCGAGAATAAGGTTGAGTGTTTGAGGAGCTTCGTTAATGCAAGGCTGAGCGATGGAATCAATAATGACGTTGTTCGAAGTCACCAATTCTTCACATGACTTCGTGGTGTTATGGACTCGCTGAGACTTCCTGCTGTATGCCGAGCAGAATTTTGTCTGTTATTCTTTTTTCACCCTTTCCAGGTTTGAGTTCGAGGCAGACGGCAGTCCGTGCCCCTCGCAGGGTGGGGGCGGCGGTGCGGAAGACCCACGCGCAACAGTGCTGTTCACCTCTCACACTGTCACCAGGCCCTCCCCGCCAGCCACGCCCCCGCCCCTCGCACACTGCTCCCCTTCCGTGCTACTCGGCGGACCGGAGGAGGAAGGTCAGTTGCAGGAGGCGTTATAGTCTGCATTACGTTGCGCGGTGATGGAAAATAGTCTAGTGGAAGAAAACTGGGATGTTTTTTATTTTAAACCATTCAGAGTCGAAATCGTAGTTAGCTACATGGTATGCTTGATGGTTGTGTATGATGTTATCATGTAAGAGTCAGTCTTGTGACTGACTCCGTAAAGTGTCGACACATTGTTTAGCTACTGAACTAGCTGAAAAGAGACGGGAATAAACAGCAACAAAGCTGTAACAATTTAAGAGAACTTCGACGAAGCCACATTTCCTGTCGACCTTCCTGGACCTGTAGTATCTGCTGCCTGCCCCCGTCAAGAAAACCCCTCTTGCTGCAATACTGTTTCAAGACTTGGAGCTTTAATGCTTAATCCACAATCCAGCCTTGAACCACATCATCAACATTTCTGATAAACGCCTATTTGCGGTCAAAAGAAATATATGCCCGCCATTCTCCCTTCGCGGGGCAACTTACTGGTCTCACTAGACATCTCTCGCAAGACTATCAGGCTTGCATTCGCTCATATAATTCTTCAAATCAACGCACCTACTGACATGATCAACCCACCGCTGTTCGCACATGGTGAGGATGGATGAAGGGAGAAGGGTGAAGAAGCCGGAGGCGAGTGGCCGCAGGCCTAGAGGTAGACCGAAGTTTGGGTATAAATAGTGTGAAGCAGGCGTTGGGAAAGAGAGACTTGGATGTGGAATTGGCGTGAGAGCGTGCAATAAACAGGCGTGAGTGGGGAATGGTTGATTTTTGACGCTGCTCTGATGTGCTTTCCCACTCATGGCATCACGCTGTCGCCATCATCGTGGGTGGAGGGGAGGGGGGACGACCATCATGATGCGGCGGAGGTAAACCAGTGAGAGCTGTCTGACCCTGCTGCTGACAACGAATCCTCGGAACGCACTCGTGACACGAAGTGTGTGTTGCATGGTTACTGACCGGACCCTTTAGCACAAACGGGCTAAGCTGTGTGAGTGTGAGCGTATGTGGGTGTGAGGTGCGCCTTGCTGTCCATATTGGTTGGAATTCGTTGTGTGCAGTGAAATCTGACGTTCGGCTACCCTTCCCCACAGAGCCTCTGTTTTTCTGGCAAGTTGCACACACTCAAAATTAGCAATCTCAATTATCAGAGCCAAGCGCATCCAATACGTCTCTTCTTCGACAGTCTGAGTGCCCTCACTCGGCTCAAAACTCTGCCGTATAAACACCACGCTCATACGTAAAATACAACACGACCTCTCCATAGTATTCGAGGGAGGCCTAGCGGTCGAATTTGGCAGTTTCCCGGGCCACGAGGCAATAAACTGGTATCTTAATCGTAAGAACGTATATAAATATACTTGTATACATTTTAAGTTGTATGTAAATAAGGCCCCACCTTCATTCACTCAGAACCCCAGGTAGAAGCCGGGAATCAAACAATGGTCTAGACCATGTCCTATTGGAGAGGTGGCTGACGGCCCTTCCAGAGCGTCGCACTCAAACCTGTCTGCGAAAAAGAACGACGAACCCCTTATAAGTTCCTAATTGACAGGAGACCTGATTCAGGTCGTAGTCGATGACACAAATGAACGCTTCTCGAAGCTGGACGCGAATATGATCAGAATGCAGAATGTCCTAGGCAAGATAAGCAAAAGGGTGGGCCTTCCCGAGCTGGAGACTGAGGACTGCTCGGCGCCCTCCAGTGAAGTCGGCGAAAGCCTCGCTAAACTCGAGAACCTTTTTGCAACTATGAATACCCGACTGGATGAGCTGATGAAGAGGATAGAGGCCAGGGAACCCGTAACCTGTTTTTGTTCTTCCGCCTCTGACCTCTCTGATAACATCGCTCTCCTCCCAGCCGAAACTCATAACGCCCAAACACCAAGAAACGTGAACAGGAGACGATAGCTTCACCATTAAAGTAAACACAAAACTTCAAATTGACACTGTACTCTCCAAAAACAGAATATGCAAAAAGCCTTGCAAATTCAGTCCATACCCAACTTTTTCCATGAGTTCAGGCCTGATTTACATCGAGGGTCTCCCGAGTGATGAAGCCGACAAGTTCATAACCGGACTCGTTCAATACGACAAATGTATAGTTGAAGCGAAAATCGAACCAAAAATCAATCCTAAAAGAAACTCCACCACGGCCCTTCTGCTTGAATTCAATTGCCCCACCCCACTTAACTACATAGACATATCTTTCTTTGACGCCAAAACCAAGGTTACACTCTTCGAAAGACGTCCGATGCGGTGCTATAAATGCCATAAATACAGACACAACGAGCAGAGATTGTCACGGTGAGCAAAGATGCACACACTGCTCCCAAGACTACCACGAAAAACGGACGATCCCTTGTCGCGCCCATCCGCAAAATCTCACTGCTTTTACTGCAAAGTATACGGCCACCCTACGGGACACGGAGACTGCCCCCAGGACAATACCAAACGGAGCACTAAGTCGGGCGACGAGAGGCTGCGGCCGCAATTCGCTCCTCCCAGGCTGACCCTCCCACCCAGGAGAGAAGATCAGCATCATTTCCTACCCACTTCCTCATAACGCTTGTAGATAGCGGTGAGGACAAAGCTGCTCCCTCAATGAACCCATTCACTATGATGAACTCGCTCTCCAAACAATTGGGAGGCAGACCGATAAACATAAACCGACAGGGAAAGAAGTATCATCTGGCCCACGTCATAAATATCGAGCAAATTAACGCTGTACAAAGGATTAACAAAATAGACAAACACAAAGTAACTGTTGAAATACATCCGTTCTTCAACGCTACAAGACGAATTTTATACACTTCCAACTACACTCCCAAAGCTGACCTAAGTGCTTGTGCAGCAGGTTTAGCAAAGGATTATGGAGTCACCAACGTTTCCATAGCAAAATCGATCAAACCACGAAACATCCACACCACCGCATATCAAATCACTTTCCTTGGACGTGACACACCGGAATTTATAGTAATACCGGGTGAACAGGGAAAAACATAAACTTACCCAGTGCGACATGGCGTGCAATGTGCAAAAAATGCCTGGAATACGATCTCATCAAATACTGCCAACCATACATACCCCAACGCTGTAGGAGGTGCGCCGGCGAGCATACACAAAAATAACTGCACAGCCCACCAACCTAACTGCTACCACTGCTCATGCCTCCATGAGGCAGGTGACCGCGACTGTCCATAGCAGATGGACCAAAAAACAATGACAATCATACAAAATGACCGCAGAGTTCCACGAAAACAAGCCATTCAAATCTTTTGTGACGAAACCCCAAACTGACGTAATTTAAATTACGTCAAATCACTTAAATCTACAACTAAGACCCCACCAGACTACACTCGCGTATCGTTAACACAAATTATCATCATAACCCCAACACCCCTCTCCAGTAATAACAATATCACTATCAGATCAGCGACCGCCCTCGTAATGGAGGCGGGCGTCCCAAGCAATGAATTCACCAGTGCCTAGGAGAGCACTGCGATGGATGCTACCTCGGTCAACCACGAGGAGAGGTCCAATAACCCGAAAATCAAAAGGCTAAGAGACGAAGATTCCTCCGACGACGACCGCGGGGTACGCGACGCCCACTCGCCACGAAGTAAAAAGATCAGCAACAGCCGTGAACCACAGCTCGCCTCGATCAGAGCGTTGAACAACTTTTGACCGTCTTAACTGCGACCGCACCCAGCGAAAACCAAAGTGAGGTATTCAACCCTCAGCTAACATGCCCGACACTAGGACATCTCACAAGTGAGAACAACAATCGCCTGCGCGGGGACGCGGTGAAAATCTTCGACGAAGAACTCAAACCCGAAACCACTGGTCGATCATGCACCGCACTCAACTCAAATATCCCAACGATTACTACTCAGCTCATCATGATGTTTAAAATACCCTCCATAGAAGAGAAACACGCTCGCTCAAGCAGCAAACACAAAGGTCGTACTCCCTCGTCCTCCTCCTCCTACAAGAGCACTCAGGCGAAAACGCAGTGAGTCTAGGAGATCATGTTCTACAGAAAGCAGACGCTCATGCGAACGCTCTTGATCTAGGACACCTGCGCCTCATAGACACGAACACCACGAAAGTTCTTGCAAACCACGCGACCGCACCAGACCATCAAGATCTGAGCGTGAAACAGATTCGAAATGAACAACAGTACAATACTTCAGTGGAATTGCCAGGGACTTTGAAGCAAGAAAGATGAATTATTCGCGAAGGTCACAATAATATGACTGCACACGGTGGAGTGGCACTTATGATCCATCAAAGCATACCTCATCACCTCCTTCCTCTTAGAACAGAACTCCAAGCTGTCGCAGTGAAGATATGTATCTCAAGACCAGTCTACTAGTCACGAAACCACCACCTCACGGAGGCACTAATGACCGATCTGCTCAACCAACTGCGTCATCCCGTACTCCTCCTGGGAGACTTCAACAGTTACCACGAAGTGTTGGGATGCGTGAGAACAGACCCCAAGGAAGTGATGATGGCCAACACCATAGACACTCACAACCTGGTCCGTCTCAACGACCGACAACCCATTCGGATCACCCTCGAATGTGAAACCGCCATCGATTTATCAATCTGTTCCCCCACTTTAGCTCCCCAACTCGTTTGGGGAGTCCTGCCTTCAACACACGACAGTGGTCAGAATCCAGTGATCATATCGCTCCTTACTAACCGACCAAACAATCCTGACGCACAGGAACTTCGATTCAACTCCCGGGAAGACAGCTGGGAGGAATACTCGACACATGTCGCATGGGACGATGTGGAGGGCCTTCCCGAAGACATCTGAGAGCGCGACCTTGTCATACATCTATACGAGAAATTCCCAAGTGCAGCTGTCGCATGCATTCCCCAATATTTACCCTCAACCTTTTTCCCAAAACCTTGGTGGTGCCCGGAGGTACAAGAAGCAATGGACCAACGTGAAAGGATGTACGGGGCCTTCCGCCGCCACGTTTTCCCAGGAACCGAGTAGCCTGGAAAAAGGAAACTGCCGTGTTCCGCCAACTTGGCGTGGAGAAAAAGCTAGAATGATGGATCCAATAATTTGACACAAATAATCGAAACGCCTCTCTTTCACGAGTGTGGGGAAAAATCAGATGTATCCATGGTCGCCCCGAGCAACCTATCCACATATTGTCGGACGGAGACACTGTCTATTCTACATTCGCGGACAAACTAGCTCAGACTTTCAACCAAATATCGTTATCAACAAATTATACGGCTTCTTTCCAACGGGAAAAGATCCTAAGAGAAAGTGAGCAGATTGACTTCACTTCCATAAATGAAATGAAGAATTCTACAACAAACCTTTCTCCCTCCATGAACTACAGTATGCTGTTGACCACACTCGTGAAACCTCACCTTTGCCGGACCGAGTGCACATCCATATGATCAAACACCTTCCTGACGACGCTCTCCAGCTCCTACTAAATGTGTTCAATACGTTGTATTCAAATTCATTCTTTCCCAATCAATGGCGGGAATCCGTAATCATCCCGATACACAAACCTAGAAAATGTCACCGCGATCCGCATAACTATCGTTCCTTTGCTCTAACTAGCGTCCTATGTAAGACTACGGAAAGAACGATAAACTCACGCCTAGTCGACTATCTTGAAATGCATGCAGGCGTTGACAATATCCAGTGCGTTGGCCGTAAGCGCCACTCCACAACGGACCACCTCGTACGATTAGAATCAGACATTAAACAGGCCTTCGTCCGATGAGAACATGTGGCCATATTTTTCGACGTTGAAAAAGCATACGACACTACGTGGAAATACGGGATCATGAAGGATCTCCACCGTAAAGGTCTGATAGGTCGCCTACCACGTTTCATCCACCAATTTCTACAAAACCGCACCTTCAAGGTAAAGGTTGGCGACACTTAGTCTCCGTCATATCCGCAAGAAATGGGCGTCCCCTTAGTGTCACTCTTTTTTATCCTCAAAATCAATCAGCTAGCCGACATTCATCTCCGAGCTGGAAGACAGCTCTCATCACTATATGTGGACGACCTACAAATAAGCTACAGACACTCCAGCCTGCTAACAATTCAAGATGAACTCCAGAAGTGCCTAAACCCAGTCGGTAACTGGGCTTCCCTAAACGGATTCCAATTCTCGCCCTCTAAAACTAGAAGCATGCACTCAACCCTTGTGCCCGGTTGACACCTGAAACCAGCCCTAACGCTGCACAATACATCTTTAGTATACGGAGAAACGATCAAAATTCCTAGGTCTAATGTGGGACCCTAAACTCACGTGGCGACCCCGCATCTTAACCCTGTCGACTCGCTGCAAAAGGTCGACGGAACTTATCCAATCGGTAACATCCCTGAAGTTCGGTGCCGACATGGACACCGGAATGACGTTGTTCAGAGCAATAATACGATCGCGTAGGGACTACAAAGCCGTTGTCTACGGTTCAACAGTCAAAACTACTCTCGACCCTCGCAACCAAAGCTTTGCGTATCACAACCGACACGTTCCGCTCCACCCCAATCGAATCCCTTTACGTGCTCGCTAACGAACTTCCGCTTCGGCGAGACAAACTTTCAGTACAATACTATTTTAAGACTAGAAGTCTAATCTACAACCCAGCAAGCAGCCACATCGCCAACATATCCGATAAGCTCCTTCTTTGCGGATAAGAATATATGCCCACCGTTTTCCCTATGTGTGGACAACCTGCTGACCTCGCTAAACATCAATCGTAAATCTGTTAAGCCTTCATTTTCCTACCTAATCCTTCAAATTAACACACCAACATGGATGATCAACCCACCACCGGTCAACCTAGACCTGCAAATTACCCTAAAGCAACTACTCTAACCAACGCGTACATGCAGGAATTCCTAAGACTACGTGAGGAAGAATATTCAGAGCACCGCCACGTATACACTGACGGCTCCAAAACCGCGGATGGAGTGGAAGCCGTCGCTGTGTGCGGGGACATCATACTCTCGGCCACCCTCCCACAAGAGGCCGCCGTGTTCTCTGCGGAGCTCCAGGCACTCGAACTAGCCATCTCTATTGCTAATACAGACCGCTTCCCCATCCAAATACGTCGTATTCTCAGACAGTCTGAGTGCCTTCGCCCAGCTTAAAACACTGCACAACGAACATCCCGTTCTACGTGAAATGCAGCTCGATCTCTTCGTGATGTCCGAGACAGGTCAGGCAGTTAAATTCTGCTGGATCCCCGGGCACGCGGGAATAAGAGGAAACAAACTTGCGCACTCGCTTGCTAAACTGGCATTTACTCATCAAGAACAATTTTTCGCATCACATTACCGGGACTGGTTTCCTATCATCAACTCTCGTATAACATCCCGATAGGATGAAATGTGGCAACAGAGTGGACCCTTAGTCGGGGAATGGTAAACAAAACTCACCAGCAGGAAAGACCAAGTGTTCATCAACCGCTTGTGCGCGCGACACTCGTGGATAACTCACAACCACCTGATGGATGTCGACATAAGACCAAACGCGTCACCTTGCCCCCGTTGCCACCCAGTGGCTATAAGCGTGAAACACTTACTGATGGATTGCAAAGCACTCGCGGCAGCTCGACGAGCGTTCTTAAATACCCCGTGCAACCTACGAAGCCTACTCATGGACCCGACCTATCGTAAAAAGCTTATTGCTTTCGGAAAACACACACGACTACACGAAGCTGTCTAAATCCTTAACACCTGTGCAAGTGAGGTGGTCTCTCCACCCCATTACGCACATAGATAACAATATATTTACGAAGATACGCGTTAACTCTGTACGCTCTTGTACGCGCTAGTACGCGAACATGCCACAACTGAAATATGTACGGACTTCCTCTTGACAAGAAAAATATATTCGTGCGAACTTCTCTGAATCAATGACGGTCGCGCCCTACGGGGGAGCCTATTATGACTCACGTTGAGGCTCCAGTGGAAATGAGGCTCAAATCAAAATCAGGTAGCAGCAACGCTGCAGCTCGCTGATAGCGAAAAAATACAAGTCGTTCAAAGAATCTTGTTGTAACATGAATTGATATGTGATATATTGACTATTATTTACAGCTGTTATGAATAACCAAATTGCTGTATTGTCGGATAGTCGATGTCGTGTAGTACAAATTTCCGCATTTTTTTTGTGCATTTCGTCACATTGCTCGCATGGTGTCGTCGGGCTCAGACGTTTGTGCCTCTTATAATGCTCTGCACTCTGTCCTATTGGCCTTCTCAACAGTTTGGGGCCATCATGGTGGTAGCCGGATGTCCGGCTACTTGTCGTAAATGCGGTCGACCCAGCTACATTTTAATTCGGCCGATAGCAATTAGAAGTCCGACCGAACAGCCAGATTAATAAAATGCATCACATTTTTCCAGTTAGCTATTGGCTAAATTGCCGTTTGCACTCCGGATATTCAACTTACCTCCGTTTGTGTCAGTTTCTCTTGACACGCTGTTAGCCGCGTTCAATTTAATATCATTTTTGCTAGCTGAAAATTAGCCTGGTAAAGCTGTCGGACGTTTGATCTGGTTTGTTCCATTCCTGTTACCGGCTCTTTCGTTTCGCCTCTCTTCATTTATTGATGCGCTCTGCAGCGTGTAACGCTCGAAAAAATGGCACTCAATATACATGGCAGTTCCACTGCTGGTTTTTGAAGAGATTGTGTGCGATAATACATGTATGTGGCTTGTCGGCGGCCTCTCTTCCTTGCATCAGATAGATGGAGCATCGCATCCAGTGATGGGACGGAGAAAAAATCGTTTAAAAATACAGATACAGACACTAGGCCGCCTCGTCGCCGACGGCAAGGCGCACCTGACACCCTCATACGCTCACACTCACACAACTTAGCCATTTTGTGCTTAAGGGTCCGGCCGGTACCCCCGCAACATACACTCTGAGTCACGAGTGCAGTCCAAGAATCCGTTGTCTGCAGCAGGGTCTGACAGCTTTCACTGGTCTACCCCCGTCGCGTCATAATGCCTCCCCCTCCACCCACGACCATTTTGACACTCACGCCTGTTCATTGCACGCTCTCTCGTCACCTCCACATTCATGTCTCGCCTTCCTACGCCTGCTTCACACCATCCATCCACCCAAACTTTGGTCTACCTCTAGGCCTGCGACCACTCACCTCCGCATTCATCACCCTCCTCCAACTTCTTCACCATCCCTGTTCTGATTCGAACCACAACGTTGGTGATCCGGTCTCTCACACGTTACTCCAGTCATGCTTCTCAAACATTTCATCTCGACAACATTCAACCTTCTTTTCTCCTCTGCTCTCACCCCCCAAGTCTCAGCTCCGTAGAGCATAGTTGGGACAACAACACCCTCATACCGCCTTCCCATTGCTTCCATCCCCAACGTCTTACAGCTCATTTCACTCTTCAGTGCACCCAACACTTTACATCCCTCCTTCACTCGCACTTTTACTTCAGTTTCCACTAGTTCAGTTATCTCCACATGGGAGCCCAGATACTTGAAACACTGAACTTCCTCCTAGAGCTCTGTATTTAGAGTGACATCAATTTTGCTCGCATCGACAGTCTTCGAGCATCTCATTACTTTACTCTTACCCACGTTCACTAGAAGCTTCCTTCTCTCACACACTCTACCAAACTCAGACACTAGCCTAAATAGCTTCTCCTCTGAATAGGCAACCAAGGCCGTATTATCAGCAAATAGCAACTTGCTCAACTGCCAACTCCGCCCATTCGCTTTTAACAGTTTCAAGCCACGACCCTGACACTCGCGTTCACCTCCCTGACCACTCCATCCATGTAGAGGTTGAACAGCCAGGGAGACATCACGCAGCCTTGTCTCAGTCCCACTTTCACTGTGAACCAATCACTCACCTCGCTTCCCACTCCGACCCGTGCTCGGCTGCCAACATAGAAACTCTGCACCGCTTTCAACAGATGTCCGCCCACTCCATACAAACGCAACACCCTCATCAGCGCTTCCCTGTCAATCCTGTCGTATGCCTTCTCCAGATCCATGAAGGTCCAGAACACATTCTTTCCTTTGGCAAGGTACTTCTCACATACCTGTCTCACTGCAAATATCTTGTCGGCACACCCTCTACCACTCCTAAAACCACACTGTTCCTCTCCAATTGCGCAGTCCGTACAGTCTCTAATCCTTCTGATCAGCACTCCCCCGTACAACTCACCAACCACTCATAACAGACTGATACCTCTCTAGTTGCAGCATTCATTTTAATATCCTTTGCCTTTATACAGCGGAAGAACGCAAGCACTGCGCCACTCAATCGGTACCACGCCTGCCACAAAACACGAGTAACGATTGTCAAATGGAGTAACCATTTGACAATCGTTACTCCACCCATCTCCAGGCACTCGGTCGCAACGCCAACCAAACCAGGGGCTGTCCCTGCTTCCATTACGTCCACCTCCTCCTGCACCTCTTCCCTGGTAATGTCCGCCACAAGTCTTTCTCCCAAAACTGGCATCCGAGCACCACCACCCACAGCAACAATGTCAGCCTCTCTGTCATCCTCGATATTCAACAACTCATCAAAATACTCAGCCCACCTCTTCCATACATCACCACTTTCCAACAACAACTGGTCACTTTTATCTTTCACCACTTCCTCCTTTCCGGTCTTTCCTTTTCTCACCCTCTTCACCTCTTTCCAGAACATCTTCCTCCTCAAAATGCTGGCACAGCATTTTGAGGTTCCTTTTGGCTCTCCTCACCACCCGCTTCACCTCGCTTCTCATCTCTTTGTAGCTCTCATAAGTCACCACCGATTTTACCTGCAACCACTACTCAAACGCTCCTCTTTTCCGTGCCACTGCCAGTTTGACCTCCTCATTCCACCACTCGCAACCTTTCCTTCTGCACCCGCACACACAGCGCGCACCACACACCTTCTTCGCTCATCTCAGCAACGCATCCCTTAACGCCTCCCATTCTTCCTCCACATCTCTCAGGTCCTGTCCTCTCACGTTATTTTCTTCCCTCAACGCCTGCTGGAACCCCTCGGTTCTACTTCTCACATTCAGTCCACTCACTTTCACTGCCTCTCTTCCTCCTCCCACTGATTTGTTGCCCTCCTTATTCTGCTCTACTCTTAGTCTGCCTTCCACGAGCAGATGGTCAGACACTCCTCCACCCTCCCCTCTCAACACCCGCACATCCAACAGCCTCCCCACCACTCTCCTCGATATCAGCACAAAATACATCAGTGCTCTCTCCACCACTGCACCATGGGCCATCCTTCCCTATGTGTAGCTACTTGTGTCTATCTCGCTTCTTGAACAAACTGTTCCCAACCACCAACTCCTGCTCCATACACAGTCCTATCAGGTTCTCCACTGTCATTTCTACCGGGAACGCCATACCTTCCTATCACATTCTCCACCACTACATTTCTAACTCTCGCATTAGGGTCACCCAGTACAACTACATTGAATAGACCTCCAAAACTCTCAATACACTCACTCAAATCAGTTCTGAATTGCTCCCTCTCCTTTTCACTCCTCTCGCTGCCAGGTCCGTGAGCACTCACAAATACACATTTTTCTACGCCTAACTTAACTTTCACCCATATCAATCTTGAGGACACCTCCTTCCACTCGGTAACGCTGCTAGCCAACCGATCACTTAATATCGAAACCGCCTCTTCTCGTGCCCAACCTTCCTCCACACCAGACTTTCTTCCACTTACCACACCAAACTCACATTCTCCCTTGCCTTCCAATTTCGTCCTCACAAACATCTCACCAATCTCCCTCCTCTCTACAACATTCGTAGTACAGCCACGCACATTCAGCGACCCTATTAATAGGGTTCGAAGAGGCGTGAGCCTCTCCTCCCCCCGCTCATCTTGCCGTCTTTGAGGAAGGGTTTTACAGAGAACGGGATTCCAAGCCCCTTCGCTTCGCCCCTTTTAGTCGCTTTCTACGACACGCAGGGGTTACGGTAGCACGATTCTACTCCCGGCTACGGGGCGCCCTTTTAATCGCCTTCTACGACACGCGGTGGATACGGTAGCAAAATTCTAACGCCCCGGCTTCAAGGCTTGCCCCTGCTACAAATAAACATAGCTAATTAAAAAGAATGCTTCATGTTTTTTTAAATCAATTTTAAACCTAAGTTCTTATCTTGTAGGAAGTTGGAAATATAGTTTAGCAATTCAAAATCGACATTTATTTTCACACTAGTGTACATACAGAAATATATATATAATATATATGTGCATTTCCAAAGAGAAAAGCATTGCTTTGCATCTCTATTTTGTTCAGAAGTATATCGTATACAGTATGGCAACAATATCAAAACTACTTACCTGAGGTCGCATTGTTTTAATAAATATTAAAAAACTTCTAGTGCTTTTTGCATATAACGAGACTTATATTTATCATTTTTAATAATGTTCGTAAAGGTTTCATCTCCATTCAAATAACTAATTAATGTATTATTTCTGTATTTGACTATAGCAGAAGGGGGTAAAGATTTAATGACAGCATCAAGTTGACTCTTAACCCCTTACAAAGTAACAAGTTAAATGTTCAATCATGATCAGATTGCCACTTTTCATAGATTTAATGTACTCCTGTAAGTCCTATTACACATGTACATCTTTGGGCTAGCAACACGTTTGAACTAGTTCAGTCTTGTGAATCATCTTCCCTTGTACACCAGTAATTTTGTCACACATGTAACATGTCACGGTAACGTGACAGTACATCATTGGTGCTAGCAAGACGTGAGTTTAACCTTGTTCAGTCTTAAGACTCTTTCTTCCCCCGAGTCAGCTAGCATCAGCATTCAGTACATCTGTGGCTATCAAAGCATGATGACGTTCAGCCAGCTGCTCAAAAGACTATCGAATGTTTTAATGAGGTTTTTTTCAGAACAGTTAGCTTAGAGAAACATTAACATATAGACATCGTTGTTGTTTATTGGTGTATTTAAGTGACTCACGAAAGCAACAATGATTTCAGTTTCCTATGAAATAGACGTTCAGTAATGCATGATTTGCGAAACTGTGAGAATGAGGCTGATGCATACATATTTTTTCAGACGATTTCAACAGATAATAATTAAGAATTCAGTAATGTCACTAAGGTGTACACTGACAGTGTGCTTGTTAGTTGTGAGCTTGTGACTTGTGCAACTTGTGATCGCTGAGTGAGCAGGATGAACTGTGTGAAGAACATTGGACACCTGCTGTTGCTACTGGAGGTCTGGAAGGCTGCACAAGCGCTTCTTCATCTACAGTAACAAAAGTAACGAGTCCAGCTGCATGGATTTCTTCAGACACAGACCTGTCAGATATATATATATATATATATATATATATATATATATATATA
>SDVV010006103.1:0-18695 GCA_016164225.1 Gammarus roeselii
TTAAATTATCACTTTCCTTTATTCCTGGGCTCAACCTTTTGGGGCTCTTACGTGCAGCTTCCAGCTGCTGATTGGCTGCCCTTCAGGCGGTTGTTGGCGCCACACGATTTTATTGGCTGCCCTCCAGGGTTGTTTGGCGCCACACAATTTTGGCACTGCCACCACTGGGGGAATCCCGCCATCAGAGGGAATACTGCATCTGAGGCACATTTCAGTGGAGGTTAATACAATGACTTAAATATGTATGATACCTTAATGTTACATTGTACAGTTTATAATTTAATACTAAAGGCTGTATATCTATACATACATAATTTAACGTGGGGGAGAGCAATGCAGGACTTGGCTTGCAAACCCTTACAGACGTACGATACAGTACAGTGCAGACTGAGCGTCGACTGCGCGAATGAATGTTCAAAACAGTACATGTTCGAATAATAATTAAATCAGAAAAATAAATAAATATTACTATAACATTTGTTGAGGTTTTATAAGAACATCAATCTATTATAACATAGCTCGCATGTTAATTTAGCATTTATATGAATGCTCTGGGTTTGATCTGAGCTACGAGTTGAGTGCAGTACAGCTGAGCGAGAGAGTTAGAGTGAAAGAAGTATAGCCTACTATAAATGAAAGTTGTAGCAACTGTACACAGTATATAACACGTGATTATTCGGAATGAAATCCTTAAAGAAGTAATGATTTGACTTGATAAATATTTACCATGATATTATTTTAAATTTAGTTAAGGGAATTGATCGTTTTTAATTATGAGTAAAAGTATGATGTTATTTTGATCAAGTTAGTAAGACTTGGCTGAAAGCACGATACTGGATACGTGACAAAATTAGCCTGGCTCGGCATGACCAGAGAGGACTGAAGTGATGTGACGGTTGGTGTTGTTTGCGCATTTGGGCGATTGGTTCTGGATAATTAACAACGAGCCGGCATCGAGAGGTCTGGGCGAACGTGACGTCAGAGATGAACGTTCTAGAATTTTATAGTTTTCGGCTAATTGGCAATTACAGTGCGACAAAAACGAGATCTCATTCGGAGGATACCGAACGGATATTGTGGAACAAACGCTGGGCCTAACTTTATGACTGCCGCCAGCACATGTGCTATGCATCGTTACACAAGAGTAGCGTGTGTGAGAACACGGAATGCATAGCATGAGGTTGCTCGATGGGCACAAACGGACATAATGAGCCTACTTAGACATGATGTATAATGAGAATGGCTCATGAAATGTTTAAGTTACACGTGACTGCAAGAATTGAATAAAATGTAGTTATTACAGTAGTGAGGCTATAGTAAGACATTTGTAGTAGATAAAACATTGTACAGTATAGTAGGAAAGCTATAGTAGGGCGCTTGTGGTGAGGAAAGGCGACGCCACACCTCTAAAATGCTCGAATCGCTCATAACAGTACTCGGATCGTCCCTAACATGCCCGGATCGGCCCTACCACTGCTTGGACCGCCCCTGACCTGCTCGTATCGCTCATACCAGTACTCGGATCGTCTCTAACTTGTTTGGATCGGCCCTACCACTGCTTTGATCGACCCTAACTTGCTCGAATCGCCTTTAACAGTGCTCATATTTACTTGAATCTGCCTTACCACTGCTCGGATCGCCCTGACCTGCTCGAATCACTCATAACAGTGCTCGGGTCGTCCCTAGCATGCTCGGATCGGCCCTACCACTGCTCGGATCGACCTTAACTTGCTCGGATTGCTTTTATCAGTGCTCGTATTTACTTAAATCGATCATACTACTGATCGGATCGCCCCCTGACGTGCTCGGATAGTTCTTAATAGCACTCGGATCGTCCTTAACTTGCTCGGGTCGGCCCTACCACTGCTTCGATCGACCCTAACTTGCTCGGAGCGCCTTTATTATTGCTCATATGTACTCGGATTGGCCATACCACTGTTTGGATTACCTCTGACATGCTCGGATCACTCATAACAGTATTCGGATCGTCCCTAACTTGCCCGGATCGGCTCTACCACTGCTCGGATCGACCCAAACTTGCTCGGATTGCCTTTTCCAGTGCTCATATTTATTCGGATTGGTCATACCCCTGCTCGGATCATCCCTGTCCTGCTCGGATCGCTCATAACAGTACTCGGATCATCCGTAACTTGCTCGGATCGATACTACCACTGCTCGGTTTGTGGCGTCGCTTTTCCTCACCACAAGCGCCCTACTATAGCTGCCCTACTATACTGTATTATGTTTTATCTACTACAAATGTCTTACTATCGCCTCACTACTGTAATAACTACATTTTATTCTATTCCTGCAGTCACGTGTAAATCAAACATTTCATGAGCCATTCTCAGTATACTTCATATCTAAGTATGCTCATTATGTCCGTGTGTGCTCATCGAGCAACCTCATGCTATGCATTCCGTGTTCTCACACACGCTTCTCTTGTGTAACGATGCATGGCACATGTGCTAGCGGCAGTCATAAAGTTAGACCCAGCGTTTATTTCACAATATCCGTTCAGGATCCTCCGAATGAGATCTCGTCTTTGTCTCACTGTAATTGCCAATTAGCCGAAAACTATAAAATTCTACAACGTTCATCTCTGACGTCACGTTTGCCCAGACCTCTCGGTGCCGGCTCGTTGTTTATTATCCAGAACCAATCGCCAAAATGCGCAAACAACACCAACCGTCACATCCATTCTGTCTTCTCTGGTCATGCCGAGCCAGGCTATTTTTGCCACGTATCCAGTATCGTGCTTTCAGCCAAGCCTTACTAACTTGATCAAAATAACATCATACTTTTGCTCATAATTAAAAACTATCAATTCCCTTCAATAAATTCAAAACAATATCTGTAATTATTTCCCAAGTCAAATCATTACTTCTTTAAGGATTTCATTCCGAATAATCACCTGTTATATACTGTGTACAGTTGCTACAACTTTCACTTGTAGTAGGCTATACTTCTTTCACTTTAACTCCCTCACTCAGCTGTACTGCACTCAACTCGTAGCTCAGTTATTAAACCCAGAGCATTCATATAAATGATAAATTAACAAGCGAGCTATGTTATAATAGATTGATGTTCTTATAAAACCTCAACAAATGTTTATAGTATTATTCATTTATTTTTCTGATTCAATTATTGTTTGAACATGTACTGTTTTGAACATTCCTTTCACGCAGTCAACGCTCAATCTGCTCTGTACTGTATCATACGTCTGACCGAGTGCAGAGTAAGACAACATGCACTGCGGTGCCCTGCCACCATCACATGCCTGGCCTAGCTAGCTAGCTTGCCCAGACAGTCTCTCACCAGCCACCGAGCAGGCAGGGTGCCAACGGCCCTGCAGGGGTCACCCCCTCACGCATAGGGCACCCCGAAACACACCATCCTTCACGCCGATATGAAGCACATTAACTCAACCGTCTCCACAATCATCCGGAGTGACTTATTCCTTCAACTCTGCATCTATCACCACTCCCGAGTCGTCTCTGGAGTTCCTTCATCGTCTACGACTGCTCACCGCAGAGCACCTTGCGCCCATTGTTCCCACGCTCATCACATCTACCAACATATTTCCACCGCCACATCTCAACGTGCAGTTTCGCCAACCTATCGTCACCGCTGTACATCTCATTCCGCACGTCAAGTGTGCTTCGAGCACCGCTGCACATCTCATTCCGCACGCTAAGTGTGCCTCGAGAAACGCGCCACTTCGCTCACCGCAACGCAGCGTTTCATCAACCACGTGTGCCCTTAGTTTCACACTAACATCAAGACAGTTCACTGTGCTCATCGCTACAACCACCAGCCATTGCTTGCTTGGTTGTCATAGTCTACATTTACCACACAGCTCTGGTCATCGTCACTATTAAGAGCTGTACGTCAAGTTCATCCGATCCAGTGCGCCAACCGAGTCGTCGCGTAATTAGCCCTCACTATTCCGTAAGTCCAGGTATCGGGTGTTCCTGGTATTTCATGTAACAACGGGATTCCGTGCCGTGTGATCTAGGACGGGTCTATAAATAGTTCAACTGTACGAATCGCGGTTAGATCAAGGTACGGCTGACTGTAGATTTACCATTGTATCATTGACTACGTCACGGTCCATGCTAGCACCGTCGTTGTCTCAATTTTAGCATAAACCTTGCGTTCATGTAATATATGTAAAAATGTTTATCTCTATCACTCCCCCTGCACCTCGTCGCATCTCTCTCTAAGATTAAAAATAGGCAAACACCCGCCGTCGATCAAAATGGAGTCAGATAAGGAAACTACTCAACGCGATTCAATTCTATGGTCGATCAATTTATAACTGCCATTCCGTAACCTTGAAAGCTCAACGGTCAGTCAAGCGCTGAATCCGTGACTAGAGATTGTGAGGACGGCAGGAGATCAATTCAGGCCGTTCAATTAATAATTTTTAACTTATCACAATTATTATCCAGCAATCTACTAGCAAATTCGATGCCATCGTTTTATCCTTCAAACTAGTTTATTTATTGCAATACGATACTCGTATTTCTCGATCTTACAATCAATATTATCAATCGTTTAAACATTCAATCATCGTTCTTTATTCCAATCTAATTTTTTTGTTCATTATAACAATCAATTGTTGACAAATGAAACGTCAATCAGCCGTTCATCAATTATTATTATTTTTATTCTTTTAATCATTCATTATTAAACCCACATCCCAAAATGTAAACCCACAGGATCACCCCTGACCTGCTTGAATTGCTCATGACAGTACTCGGATCGTCCCTATCTTGGTCGGATTGGCCCTATCACTGCTCGGATTGACCCTAACTTGCTCGGATTGTCTTTAACAATGCGCATATTTACTCGAATCGGCCATACCACTGCTCAGATCGCTTCTGACTGGCTTGGATCGACCCTTACCTACTCGGACCGCCTTTATCAGTTCTCATATTTACTCGGATCGGCCCTACCACTGCTTGGATCGCTCCTGACCTGCTCGGACTGCTCATACCAGTACTCGGATCATCCCTAACTTTCTTGGATCGGCCCTACCACTGCTCGGATCGACCCTAACTTGCTCGGATCTCTTTTATCAGTGCTAATATATACATCCTATGACGACTTGCACGGCTGATTTGCCTTTTCTTTCCTATACTTTCCATATTTTTGACGATCTTTTCGTTTCAGATGTCGCTACACATTATTGGTGGAAAAATCTTTGTCTAATTTTTTTAATATTCGCTAAGATTACAGACCCCTATCTCTCCATCACTTTCAAGCAATCGGTGACTTGAGCTTTACCTCATCTTTCCACAACAGAATCACGACGTTGACTGAGCAAGATCTGATCGAACTCTGATATATATCCTACCAATCTGTATCACATCTAAATCATTTACCCCGAGATAGGTTTATGGCTTCGTTTCACACCTTGAAATTTATATTTATTTAGTACAGTTAGAAACTTATAAATATTTAGTACAGTTAAAAATAACACTTTTCTACAAATGCGTAGAACAAGAATTTTTAAGATTGGGGAAAATTATTCATGTATGGATGAAGAATGAATTGAGCAGGATTGGGGTAACTGATTTCAATACATTTCAGTCGTATAGAACAGCGTTCAAAGAACATACGAAGGTAAATCTCGAAATTGATATGATCCAAATAGAAAATCTTCACAAGTGTAATAAAACTGAGGTATCGGAAAATGAATTCTACGTAGGAGCAAAAAAAAAATCGAATTCATAAATTTCTTTCGAATGAAGACCGGCAGTACTTTGAATTGGATAAGATTCGAAGAATTAAAGATCACGAAGAAGAAGCACTACATTTATGGACTCACGGGAATAGAACAGCCTTTGGTAATCGTATCATAGATAAGATGGAGTATATGAAGAATTTTGGGAGGAAATTGAAACACTGATGATGGGTATGATTGCATGTACGAACCATGCTGTTTCAAATCAAAACAACGGGCTAGAAAAGCATTGATGCATCCAGCCAGATATGTAATTAATACTAATAAATACTAATAAAACTATGTAAATCCTCAATTAAATGTTTTTATTATCCTAAACTCACAGGTTAAACAATGAATTGCAAACATCGTGTCAGTCGGACGGAACATCGAATTGTCGAAATCGGTAGAAGAATAAGTTTCAAGGCGTGAAACGAAGCCATAAACCTTTCTCGGAGTAAATGATCTAGATGTGTTACAAATTGGTAGGATATAAATCAGAGTCCGGTCAGATCTTGCTCAGTCATCGTTGTGATTCTGTTGTGGAAGGATGAGGCATAGCTCAAGTCACCGATTGTTTGAACGTAATGGGGTGATAGGGAGCTGTGATCTTTGCGAAAAAGAAATAACATTAAATAAACATTAATCCATCAGAAATGTGTGGCGACATCTAAAACGAAGTCATTGTCATGCATATGAAAATTGTAGGAAAGAAAAGGCAAATCAGTCGTGCAAGTCGTCGGAGATTGTATTGCCAGAAGATATTGAAGTAGAATAGGAAAACGTAGTGGGAGACTTTGTGTTCGTTTGTGTGAAGCTGGAAACAAATATGAATTACTTGTAACATTCAATCCATGTTGAGTTTGAAAATGAGGCCTCTCTGC
Organism: Gammarus roeselii; assembly: GCA_016164225.1. NCBI lineage: Eukaryota > Metazoa > Arthropoda > Malacostraca > Amphipoda > Gammaridae > Gammarus > Gammarus roeselii. Next base: position 6,616 of record SDVV010006103.1, read on the forward strand.
TAACCAATATGGGTCGAGATTGACAACGAAATAAAAAACATATATGTTAAAGAGATATTTCGAGTCGTGTGGAGAGTTTCTTATGTATATATCAGTGATTGAATACCATACATAAGAATAGGTTAGGTTAGGTTTTGATGGGTATGAATAACATGTAAAAAATAAAAAAATCATATGAAAATATGTATAACAATCGAAACAAACGATGTAATTTACATATGAAAATGGATCAAAATTTGCTAGATCAAAATAGGAATTGTGTATCAAAACGGCAAAAAATAAATCAAATGTAAAGTCAAGTGGAGAGGATGGATACGAATATATCATAAATTGATGAATAAGTATCATACGTCAGCAGGAAATCTCGAACGATGACATATAATTCTTGGTTAAATTAAATTAGGTTAGGTTGGGATGTCTAGATCTTTTATCCTAACATGACGTAAAGCTGATTCACATTAAATATCTTGTAACAAAAGAGCAAGGGAATTTGTTCTAATGAGGTAAAATGCTATAGATGGTAACCGATCCTGTATATGCATACAAATGTGTGTGTGTGTGTGTGTCTATATTGTGCCAGCATCAACCCTGTATAAGCCTACATTATCCCGGCATATGCCGACATGAACCGTGTATACACCTACATTATGACGGCATATGCTGGCACCAACCCTGTGCACGTCAACATTATGCCGGCATATGCCGGCACCAACCCTGTATACGCCTGAATTATGCCGGCATGTGCCAGCACCAACCCTACATACGCCTGAATTATAACGGCATTTGCCAGCATATGCCGGTACCAACTATTTATACGCCTTAAGTATGCCGGCATATGCCTGTACCAACCTTGTATACGCCTGAATTGTGCCGGCATATGCCGGTACCAATCCAGTATGTTCATGTTAGAGTATATATAAAATTGTAATCAGATTTGTTAAAATTTGGTTATCGGTCTGCTTTTGTTGTAGAAGGAGGTCGCCAAGTTTGATATGGGAATATTTTACCTGAAAGGATAATACGGGTGTATGTGTCATTTGCAGTACAGAGATAAAATTAGGCAAATCAAGATCCACGTTCGGGTTTTGACAACATCTCAAAGAACTGCATTATCTTGAATATGATATTCCTAAAAATGGACGAGAAATACGAGCACTAGAGACGCCAAGGGTGTATCGATAATAAATAATAAGCCGGACCTGGGTTTCCAAAAAAAAAAGAGATCGACAGTGCTCAACAAGGTGTGAGCAGTGAAGAAAGTGCTTTGACTCTAACATCCAAATGTAGAACGTATATAGATTGGGTGAAATAGAGGGAGTACACCCAAACCTTAGACGAAACTGAAATTAATGAAAATATGGGGAAAATGTGGGATACTTTAAGTGGGATGGAAACCAGTGACAGTGATACCGAGGAGAAGTCATGTAAAGAAAAAAACTGATAAAGTTAAAGGGAACCGAGTTATCAAATGGGGTAGTGAAACGGTGTCATGTATAAGAAGTGTAAAATTGTACAGATTTATTATCAATAAAATGATCTTATGATTGTACGGTATTATTATCTCTAAGCACTCAGAGGACTGGCATTGAAATTGCACATATGCAATATGACATGTAATGAATTGCAATACAGTATGCCTAGCATTGATATGCGATAAAAAATACCAAAGGTAGTCTATAAATAAATTTAAATGTAAACGTTCTATTCATATAACCTATTACCATATATAACCGATTAACATATATGAAATATAATTTATGAATAATCTGGAAGCTATCCGTCCGTCCACCCCCTTCCGCCCCTTCGCGCCGCCCCACCTTCGCACCGACCACCTTTGCGTCGCTGAAATATTATGTGCCTACTCCCGTAGACCGAAAAAAATTAGCGTTTCGTGCCACATGTATATACTATGGTAGGGCCGATCCGAGCAAGTTAGGGACGATCCGAGTACTGTTATGAGTGATCCGAACAGGTCAGGGGCAATCCGACCAGTGGTAGGGCTGATCCGAGTAAATATGAGCTCTGCTAAAGACGATTTGAGCAAGTTATAGTCGATCCGAAGAGGTAGGGCCGATTCAAGCAAGTTTAGGACGATCAGAGTACTTTTATGAGCGATCCGAGCAGGTCAGGGGCGATCCGAGCAGTGGTGGGGCCGATCCGAGCAAGTTAGGTACGATCCGAGTGCTGTAATGAGCGATCCGAGCAGGTCAGATGCGATCCGAGCATTGGTAGGGCCGATCCGAGTATATATGAGCACTGATAAAGGCGATCCAAGCAGGTTTGGGCAAATCCGAGCAATGGTGAGGCTGATCCGAGCAAGTTAGGAACGATCCGGGCAGTGGTAGGTTTGATCCGACCAAGTTGGGGACAATCAGAGTACTGTTGTGAGCGATCCGAGCAGGTTAGGGTCAATCTGAGCAGTGGTAAGGCCGATCCGAACAAGTTAGGGACGATCCGAGTTCTGTTATGAGCGATTCATGCAGGTTAGAGGCAATCCAAGCAGTGGTAGGGCCGATCCGAGAAAGTTAGGAACGATCCGAGTACTATTATGAGCGATCCGAGCAGGTCAGGGACGATCCGAGTAGTGGAATAGTCAATCATAGTAAATATGAGCACTGATAAAGGTGATCCGAGCAAGTTAGGGTCGATCCGAGCAGTGGTAGGGCCGATTCGGGCAAGTTAGGGACGATCCGAGTACTGTTATGAGCGATCCGAGCAGGTCAGGGGCGATCCAAGCAGTGGTATGGCCGATCAGAGTGCATATGAACAATAATAAAGACGTTCCGAGCAAGTTAGGGTCGATCCGAGCAGTGGTAGGGCCGATCCGAGCAAGCTAAGGACGATCCGAGTGCTATTATGAACGATCCGAGTAGATCAGGGGCAATCCAATCAGTGGTATGACCGATCCGAGTGAATATGAGCACTGTTAAAGGCAATCCGAGCAAGTTAGGGTCGATCCGAGCAGTGGTAGGGCCGATCCGAGCAGGTTAAGGCCGATCCGAGTACTGTTATGAGCGATACGAGCAGGTCAGGGGCGATCCGAGCAGTGGTATGGCCGATCCGAGTAAATATGAGCACTGATAGAGGTGATTCGAACACGTTAGGGTCGATCCGAGCAGTGGTAGGACCGATCCGAGGAAGTTAGGGACGATCCAACTACTGTTACGAGCGATACGAGCAAGTTAAGGGCGATCCAAGCAGTGGTAGAGCCGATCCGAGTAAATACGAGCACTGACCAAGGTGATCCGAGCAAGCTATGGCCGATCCGAGCAGTGGTAGGGCCGATCCAAGCAAGTTAAGGACGATCCGAGCACTGCTTTGAGCGATTCGAACAAGTCAGAGGCGATCCGGGCAGCGGTAGAGCCGATCCGAGGAGGCTAGGGACGATCCGAGTACTGTTATGAGCGATCCGAGCAGGTCAGGGAAGACCCGAGCAGTAGTATGGCCGATCCGAGTGTATATAAGCACTGATAAAGACGATCTGAGCAGGTTAGGGTTGAGTCGAGCAGTGGTCGGACCGACCGACCCGAGCAAATTAGGGACGATCCGAGCACTGTTATGAGCGATCCGAGCAGGTTAGGGTCGATCCGAGCAGTGGTAGGTATGGTATGAGCGACGCGAGAGTCCGATAGGATCCGGGTCCGAGACAAATCTGGATCCGGGTTATAGTCATTTGGATCCGGATCCGAGTCCAGATCCGGGTCCGGGTTATAGTTAGTACATGGTGAAATAGTGAAGTTGTAGTATGCATAATGGTGATGGGTTGCATTAGGCGGCAGTACCAACATATTCTTTATACTATGGCAAAACCATGTAGCAGTAGCAAGTAGTCACCCAACTTTCAGACAGGCTTCACTTTATATACTATTCATGATAAATTGAAAATTTGGCTTATATCTTTTGGACAGTGAGAAACGTTTCCTTGGCACCATGTTACGGTCCTCTGGGCAAGCGTTGTTGATATATCTCCAACACCACCTTGATTTTGGAAAACAGGAGAAGGAGAGCACACAATTAGTTGTGATGGAGTTAGTGACCTTCTTTGGTTGAGCAAGGACCCATTTGCAACACTCAGCCAGACCAGAAACATTTGAAGATTTTTGTGGTGCATGACCAATGGCAAAGATTGAAGAGCAGAGGGTGGTGTTCCACTAAGCAGGATGTGATCGCGCAGTGGTTCTCCACCAAGATGAATAATATTTTTGCCATTGTTCATGCTGCCCATGTTCATGGTGTATCGGGCAGAAAAGTGCATGATAAAAATTTTGAAAGACAGGACATTCCCCTTGCGCAACACGAACCGGAATGGCAAAACCCCTTGGATTTGTTACGGGGACAAAAGCTTTTCTAAGAGAGGTCCAATCCTAGAAGAGGAAGGATGCATGCCTAAAGGAAAAAAAGAAGGAAGAATATGCAAACATTGTCATGCCGGCGAGTTCAGTTGGTTTCATCAACCTTAACGTCCTCATCCAATTCCAAAGAAGGCACCCGATAAGAATTGCTTGGTGCTGTTAAAGGAGTCAGGCCGACAAAGCATTCGAGGCCAGAGTGTAATGGGAGGGGGTTTACCTAATCAAAATGCATAAAACGGCAAACTACTGGGATACAGAAGTTTGTCAGGACTGGCTATCACAAGCAGTATAGGCACAACAAAATTTGGTAATTGGTGATCCATTACTTGAAGTTCCTCCTGCACAGAGTTTAGTAAGTCCGACAAGCAATGTTGTTCAGCTCGTGATACTCTGCATATGTCTCTCCGTTCAAAATACGAGCTAAAGTTTCAAGTCAATCAATAGTCAAGTCCCTAGACACTAACAACTATTAATTCTGCGGTCAAAGGCCCAATTATTATAGTGGCGATGAACAGTTAAATCGAATCATGTAGGTAATAATTATTTGCGAAAAGTCCACGAACTTACGGGATCCGTATTTGCAACTGTAAATACTGAAATTGTGTGAAGTCCGGCCGGCTTTTGCTAAGAATATGCCAAACGTCCGTCTACGAACTGGCGTTCGATAACTTGTAGTGACAAGCAAGTAGAGTGATCAGTGTCACTCAACAAGCAAACTCCTGATGCGAAGAAGTTTCCTTATCTCAGCTAACTTCATGTAAGGACGTCCGGTGTATGAATATGTACGATTGCTGAACGTCGTATCCAGAACATAAATCAAAGAGTCAATAGTTGGTAATTTATTGCTTTTGAATCAAAGCAAATGCAGTGACCTCCAGGTACTATCAAACGGTCCACTACCATGTGAGCGTGGCTCCCTTGTATGTTCTCGCCTTGACTGGAGATGGGGTGGGGTACGCTGGCGGTCTGGGGATGTTCAGGTTTTCATCTAATGGCCAACTTATGACCCGTTGTCTGCAGGTTCATCTTCAGTATCCTTGGCGTTTAACCCCACTTCTGAAATAGCTTAAGTGATCAGGAACCGTCTCCAGTCGGTGAAAATAGTGAGAGAGCGCCAAAGTAAATCCTCCACTATCTAAGATCCTAGGGTGGGTGCCGCCCATGTCTGTGAGGCGGCCTGGAAGTAGGAGATCCGGATTCCGGCACTGCTCTGCGTTTGCCAGACCCGGAATTGAACACAGAAGACACACAGGAGAAGGGTGGCTATTTTTGAAGTCTGTAGGGGTGCTGCGGCACCGCCCAACAGATACCCAGGGGTGAAAAAAGCCTGTATCGGGTGCCAGCCAGAGAGCGGCACGCCAGAGGTGCCCGATTTTATTCTATAGCCCAGGTGAGCCTGGTCCCAGTGGTCATAACCCGGATTGGTGTGCTCAGAGTTGGTGTTGGTTTGGCAGGCTCTATGACCTTGCTACTTGTACAGATTGGGTGGGCATTTTGCCATCGCTCACAATTGGTGTCAGAAGTCAACTTTTTACCTGAAGCTTTTTCAAGATGGAGGAAAACGCCGCAGCACTAGGCTCGGTAGCAGAAGCGATCGTAGGTGCTCGCCAAGTCACTGTGCCACAACCACCAGTCTACGATAGGAGCAACGGGAGCTACACGATAGAAGACTTTTTTACTCAGTTTGAAAATTATGCAGCGTCTCTCTACGGACCTAAGTGAAGGAGCTGGGTCCTAGTTCTTCAGAACTTTCTTGCTGGAGAGCCCCGCCAGGCTTTGAGTGCTCTTGGAACGACGGCTACCGACTACGACGGCTTCAAGAGGTTGATCATCAGTTACTGCAAGGCAAGCCAGGGCATCCCTCGGTCCCCACAGAAAATTTTTCTGCAGGCTTCGAAACGACCCAACGCGAGCCTCCAAGTGTTTGTGCTGATGCTTGAGGCCCTAGCTACAGCCGCGTTCGACACTGGCGATGGTGTGAAGGCAGTAGTTATGCCTAAGTTGATGCTGTCTCTCAGTCCAGAGGTCCGCCGTGCTGTGGAGGCTCATCTCCTGACGATGCCCAACTCTACCCTGGATGCTGCACTCCCACTTGCTGTGGCTCTTTCGAATAGCCTAACGAACCAAGGAGCCCAGTTAGACACGGTTCGCACTATCGGAGCTCGTGTCCCACCCAACCCGACGCCAGCTCGAGCAGCAGAGGAGAGAGCCCCATCATTCGACCAACGCCAGATGCATTGCTACTCCTGTGGCAATCCGGGACACTTAGCTGCCCAGTGCCGTTCTACCGCAAACCGGCGTGGATCGTAGCGCGGCCGTAGAGGACCAGCTAGCCGTGGACGTGGTGCGTACCATGGATGAGGACGTGGTCGAGGAAACCCTCATGACAACGTGTGCCTCTTCTGTGGCAGCTATGGCCATTTCATAGGGGATTGACGTGAATTCCAGCGCACAATCGGAGGAGGATCATCCCGACAGGAGTCGGGAAACTGATTTCCGCTGTCGTGCAGCAGGCGCCGGCAGCGCAGACGGAGGAACCAGCCTGCCCAGATGTTGGAATCATCATGCGGACATAGAAAAAGAGGAACAGAGGCCAACGACTTCGCATCAGAGTAATGATTGAAGGTACGCTGACTGACGCACTTTTAGATATTGGCTGTAGTGTGTCTCTCGTAACCGATGCATTTGTAGCAACTAATCCTGTTCTGTCTAGAAACGCACACTCGATGCCTACTAGAACGTTGAAGGGATTCTGTGGTTCGAATAATAATGTCTGTAAACAAACCATGGAAAAAATTGTCATTGGTGACTTAGAAGCTCTACTTCTACCTCTATTGATTGTGACGGGACCATCAGAACCTTGCTCTGTAGTGTTAGGCATGGACTTTATGGAGAAGTACTACATGATTCTTGATGCGGGTGCTAGAAAGCTCATGTGCGCCCCGGTAGGATCAGCAACAATTGAACTTCCTTTGATTGATGATTCCTGTGTCTACTCAACTGGTCTTGTAAGAAAATGTGGACGCTATCACCATTCCTCATGAATCTAGACTTTTGATTAGAGCAAAAGTATCAAACCCTGATTATGATAATAACTGTACTGTGTATTTGAACCGGATGATTCGGCCTTGCACGAATTAGGTGTGTTGTTGGCAAGGTCACTAAACAGAGTTGATAACGGTACCGTAGCTGTTGAACTTTCCAACCACCTCTCTACTGAATTTGTTCTCCCTCGTATAACATTGTTGGGACATTTAGTAGAACTGGATGCGGATGTTCATTTACTTAATCGATGTGATACTCAATCTGGGTCAGGTTGGCCTAATGTTAGCTCTCTGTTTGACATGTCAGAAACCGACTTATCCGAAGTGCAACTGTGCAAAGTCAAACCGTCTTAGATAAGTTTGGCCATGCTGTGTCTAGGAGTGAACTTGATTTGGGCTCATCAAGTACCGTTCAGCATAGAATTGATGTTGAGGGTTCGAGATCAGTGAAACAGCGTTATCACAGTGTTGGGTCCAATGAAGCACGAGTTCAAAGAACAGCTGGGAAAACTCGAGCGTAAGGGTATTATCGAACACTCTGATAGCCCATGGTCGCCCCCACTAGTTCCAGTTTGTAAGACGAACAGTGACGTCAGGATATGTTTAGACTATCGTTTACTTAACGACGTTTCCTGCTTAGACTCGTTTTTGCTACCTAACATAGTTTACATGCTGTCCACCCTCAGTGGCGCGATTTACTTTTCGACACTTGCCCTTAGTAAGGGGTTCTATCAGATAGAGTTGAAACTCGAAAGTCAGCCTTACATCGCATTTTCGACTGGCTGGTCCCATTACCAATTTAGAGTTATGCCATTTGGTCTTTCGAACGCCCCAGCTACCGCTCAGCGCCTCATTTCGTTTGTCCTCGCAGGTCTGTCTTGGGACATAGCTATGGCGTACATTGACGACATTCTCGTGATCGGCGCGAATTTTGAAGAACATTTGACTAATTAGAGACCGTTTTGTTGCGTTTGGTCGACCATGGCTTTAAAATTAAACCCCAGAAGTGCAGTTTGTTTTGGCGGAAAGTGGAGTACCATGGGCACTTAGTAAGTTGCACCGGTATCGAACCATCTCCCGCTGACATTGAGGCAATCATGAAATATCTGATACCCCGAACTGTTCGTCAGGTGCGGTCTTATCTAGGTATGGTCAATTTCTTTTGCGGACATATCCCAAAATGTAGTAAATTGATTGCTCCTGTGACCGATGTAACCAAGGGTAAGTGCTTGAAATGGACCGAAGATTGCACGAACACATTTGAGAATCTTAAAGCTGCTCTGACAATTCCCCCAGTGCTAGCATATCCGTAGTTCTCAGACCTATCTAGTAAGTAGACCGTTACGGCTGACGCAAGCGTGGTAGGTGCCGGTGCAGTCCTCACGCAGGTTCAGGCAGGCGTATCGTAGACCCTTCTGGTCAGAAGGATCTAATTAATTAATTAATTAATGACAATAGAGCTTACCCACCAAAGATTTGAAATAACACACAATATGGTATTATTAAATGCTCAACTTGTATAGTGAAGCAGGAATGGTGATGAAATTAATTAATCTTGACTCATCACGATCAAGTCTTGTTCGAGTCATGTTTTGGATTCTTATTTCTTTAATTTTTTCAGGGTCTTGTTTTGAATACTTTTTTCTGTAATTTTATTAGGGTCTTGATCAGGATAAGTTTCATGAGTCCAGCACTTAAAAGGGGCCGGTAGTAGCTGTAGGAAACCACTGTATCAGGAAAGGCACTTTTGATACAAGTCCTTCCTGCCACCCGTTACCGCTGTGTTTACTTTGACCACGGGGTTTCCATACCGGAAAAGGCATTAACAGAAGCTTGCCACGTCACTGAAGAACTACCAAAGATCTCCAAGTATAGCTACTGACTATGGCTGGAGAACCCCGATAGAACACTCAGACAGACACTTCATGCAGTATTTATGAAAAAGGAGAAAAAATAATAAAATGAATGTCGTGGAGCATCTATAGTTAAATGCAAAGATGACGTCTGATTGCTAGGTCACAATGTCACAGCTTTACCAATCTTTCATCATAATTTTAAGAAAGGCCTCGCAAATTGTGAGGTCGACGCTCGAGCACTTGCCGAGCTTGTATAAGAGAATGGATAAAATCAAGAAATTGAATAATTCAAAACATTTGAATCATCTTTGACATAAATCCTAATGCAGCTATATCCGATTATAAAGGTGCTTTCTAAAACGGAGCAAGTTGTTTCAACTCAATTCTCATCGAAAACACGGAATAAAATTTCCTCGTAGAACCTTTTAAATTGTGACCCTAGTCTGGGACTTTTTCAAAGTCAGTCACTACTGACTTAAGAACCTTAGCTGCAATTGGAATGTCACTGGTATTATATATTAACCTTGTTGCTTACTATGCGAGTGGCGATTGTTGTTGCATTCTACCTATGAAGTTGTAGGTTGCTGTGCATAATTTACACAAGGTTTAGGTTCACAAACATCCAACTCTGTTAAAAACTTGCATGGGAATGAATAGCGTCCTTACTCTGCAATGGGAAGGAACACCTTCTTTAAACATTTACTAGTTAGATAGTAGCAACAGTAAAGTTATTTTTGTTCATTCACTTGAAAGAAAGCTATAAATAATTTAATTATTCCGATAGCAGCCACACTTGCTTTCATCCCGAAAATGAACAACTCGTTGCGATGGTTCGTCCGTAAACTTGCTACTGCGGTGTGTTTCCAACATGTTTGCTGGATGATTTCTGATGAACAATTTTCATGTATTTGTCATGTTTGAGAATGTCTCATGGCTTTATATTTTGTTGTTCAGGAATTATCAGTAACGTAATAGTTCCCTGTTTTGCCTTGTTTATTTGTATATGCCTGTAACTACCACTTCTAGGTAGTGTTTTATTCATTGTGATGCTACTTTATACGTTGATATGTACCATATTTGTAACCTAAATTTGAATTTTATCTACTATTTACACTACTGATTATAAATACATAAAAGAATGTACAGATTTTTATAAATTTGGGTTGACTGCGTTGATGTATTGTGATTGCTGATCACTACAGTCGAAGAAAAAGTAATTGCGTACTCGAGTACTACTTTTAATACAGCCGAGCGGAATTATAGTACAACGGATAGAGAACTGGCAGCAATGAGATGGGCAATGAAACATTTCCGACCTTTCTTAACCGGGAGCGCCTATGTTATCAGGTCCGACCACCGACCTCTTATCTACCTTGCGAACATGAAAAAGGTAGATTCAAGACCTATGCGCACGTTCGAAGATCTGAACGTAGGTCACTATGAGCTACAGTACATTCCGGGCAAAAATAATGTTGTGGCATATAGTTTATCCCGTGCATTTGAGCTGAACGATCTAGTGAAGGAACTTGATGAAACTTTCACGGTAAAGAAATACGAACGATACGTAACTGTACCTGGAGGGGCAGACTCTTTATTTCTGTGTATGTCTTTGGTATTGTACGAATCCATGGACCATCATTTGCACGTGCGTAAAGAGGTACTGAAAAGGTTAATGAAAGCACCGGAAGATTTTGGTATTGTCTCAAGTAGAGTGTCAAGGCGTAATTTGAGAGCGATACTGTACCCGGGAGTTCTTCCCTGCGCCGAGGCGCTACCCACATTTGTTGCCCTGTACGACATTGGTTTTGAAGTCCACGTCAACCGACTAGGAGTGATCGATTTTCCTAGCGCTTCTGGGCGTGTTGGTGCCCATCTTCACTTGATCGGCGGAGTCCACTTTAACTTGTTGGCAAAAAAAGGTTGTGAAGGATGAGAAAACTATGTAGAGTCGGCAGGTAGCTAGACGTTGTATATGTTAGAGGACGGCAGGGTAGAAAGAGAAATCGAAACGACCGCTTTGTAGATTAGACCAAAAGTAGAGATAGCCCCTGCAGAAGCACATAAGTCTGAGTCTAGAGATTCAAGCGTAAGTCAACCTAGCTCTGCAAGCAGTGAGAGCGGCAAGGTTGCCGACTTGACTCACTCTAATTTCGACTTTGAGGAAATGAGAATCTTTCAACGCAAAGATTCTGAGCTTATGCAAATTTGCTCAGCTGTTGCAAATAAAGCTACAGTGAACGGGGACGAATGCACGAGACATGACTCATTTCCGCTACCTAACAGCGTTGTTGATCTAGCCTTGTAGCCGGGGCATTAGAATCTTGCTACCGTATCCACCGCGTGTCGTAAAAGGCAACTAAAAGGGCGGAGCGAAGGGGCTAGGAATCGCGTTCTCTGTAAAACCTTTCCTCGAAGACGGCAAGACGAGCGGGGGAAGGAGAGGCACACGCCTCTCCGAACCCTTTTGTTAGGGTCACTGAATGTGCGTGGCTGTAGTACGAGTGATGCAAAGAGGAGGGAGTTTGGTGAGATGTTTGTGAGGAGGAAGTTTGATGTGTTGGCGCTGAGTGAGACGAAGCTGAAAGGTAAGGGCGAATGTGAGTTTTATGTTGTAAGTGGAAGAAAGTCTGGGGTGGAAGAAGGTAGGGCACGAGAAGGTGTGGTCTTGATATTGAGTGATTGGTTGGCTAGTAGCGCAACCGAATGGAAGGAGGTGTCCCCAAGATTGATGTGGGTGAAAGTTAAGTTAGGCGTAGAAAGATGGGCATTTGTGAGTGCTTACGGACCTGGCAGCGAGAGGAGTGAGGAGGAGAGGGAGCAATTCTGGA
>SDVV010006104.1:0-18695 GCA_016164225.1 Gammarus roeselii
TATATATATTAAATCACAATATCAGCGCAATGAAACAATTTTCAAGAGCAAACATAGAAAAAAATAAGTGGCTCGATACCTACAAGTCTAAAGATTGCTTTGTCTCGTCACCCATTGGGGAATTTATGTACCTGGAATAAGTTCACCTATACCCTAATTTAAACTTGTTCACCGTAACATCGATAATCACATATTTACAGTGATTGCGCTATAGTGACCACCCGTAACGGCGCGACCACCCGTAACGCCGAATTGTATGTCATATAAAACTTTGTGGTTACGTTGCAGCATCCCATCTCCTGATCATTTGAGATGAAGCAACCACAACTCATACGGGAAATATCCGACGGTTGCATCATCCTGCCCTGGATTGGTAGGCAAGACTCCATAAAAGTAAATTCCTAGGATTCGCACAGCGGAATCGCTTATGATATTGGATTAATCAGATAAGGAACTGAAAATCGTTTATGTTCCCAATTGCTTGACTTGGATTTCTGATAGAATTCGTAAATAACATCTCTTCCAGAATGCCATGCATGGTCAGTACAGGTTTCTGTGTAGTGAAAAACAAAAGAGTGCGATATAACGGTCAATTATATCGGAGGAGCATTGTATTTTACGTAAGATATCCAAGACAAATTAACGAACATCATGTTAAAGTTTTAAAGGCGGTTTTCCCTGGATAATATTCCGCCACCGCCGTTCAGTTTGATAGCGCTATTGCTTACTGCAGTAGAGACTCGGGGCTCCCCAGTCGGTTCCATGGTTCGACTTACTTAGAGAACCACCATCAGGCCCATTATCATAGCTCATGGTCCCATTGCCGAGCCACCATCAGGTCCATTAGCATAGCTCATGGTCCCATTAGCGAGCCACCATCAGGCCCATTAGTATAGCTCATGGTCCCATTGGAGAGCCATCATCAGGCCCATTAGCATAGCTTATGGTCCCATTGACTACCTCACCATCATTCAGCAACGACTTGGGGTGGCAATTCATCATCCCCGGTCCGGGTGGTGACAACGGCAAATGAGGGGATAGGATGTTTGGTGGTGGGAGGGAAGGTGCTAAGCTTAGTTGAAGATGGAACTTTGGCAAAAACAAACAGCAAGTGTCAGGACGCAATATGTGCGGTTGAAAAGCAAGGGATGTTCAGATTCATGTGTTATGAGGCAGTATTGATTGTGATGCAGCTGGGTGGTGGAACAAGGGCATCGTTTGCTGTGAGAAGTGTTTGGACCCGGTGTGGTTCGGCACAGCATGGGTTAGAAAGCAGAAAGCTATTTGGACAGTATGAATTGTGTGAATCAGAAAGTTGTTTGGAGACTGTTTGGCCAGAATTCGTGCAGTACTACCCACGTCTCTTCTACTAGACAAGAAAGTTTAATTGCTCGCGAAGACTCGCAAAAAAAAACTATGTTCGCTTATTGGTGAATATACATGAAACAACCACATTCATCACCAAACAAATTTTTTAATTAATTTTTGTTATTTTGATTTTCCAAACACGTTAGTGGAAGTTGTTGCAAAAATGTATTTTCTACGTATAAAAAAATGTGTAAACTAGTACACGTTGCAGTGACAAAATTTTGTCGGCCAAGTCATGAATAGCCTTTATTTCCAGTGCACTGGAATCAATATTCTTCTGGCACCAAACGTCATATCCATAGCTGTGAAGTAATGCTTTCAATTTAAAATGCAAAAACAAATTAGTTTCCGTCTAGAAAATATAGAAACAAATTAGGTCGAAGAGTTCATGATTACGTACGTTACTTTCCTCAGAGAGATATTGACGATGAACGATTTTCATCAATTTTGGTTTCCGATAAATTATTTTAGGTAATTGTTTTAATAATCTTGTAATTTACAAACTAAAGATCAGGAATCGGTCACTTCAGCAATTTTTTTCATCGCAATAACACATATAATTTGGAACAATTGTAGCGGAATTTAGATGTCCCAAATAATTTAAGATAGCTTCCATTTCGGTGGCAGGGTTGTGACCCGAAATGAGTGGATTCTTGGATGTCTAGATGTAGGCTGACCTCATGGTCGCAATAGTGTCGTAACACTATGAATGAGTATTCGTAATGGTGCTCTTCTTGCATGGCCTCGTCATTATTCCGTAATACAGCACGCCGTGCAATGCCACACGTTTATTTTCATAAGCCAGTTGGTAATTTTGACTCGCCCAAGTAATAGTTATTACCTGGTAATTTATAATTCTTATACATTAAAACGCTAAATACAATATAGAACAAAACCACCAGTTTCTGCCGTGTTTTACAGTTGATAAATGATATATTTATATCTTCAGATAATATTTTTGTCTCCTGCATCTTTCGTATTTGCTTTAATATGTTTTAACTGATGTTTCATTGACCAAAGATGGATATTTTTATGACACCTTTATATCTAATTTCAATGAACAACTAAAATGTTTTACGCAGCTTGTCTTGTTATAGTTTTTTTTTATTTGTATGTGTGTGTGGTGCATATTTAGGATATCCATTTCTTGCTTTATCGTACGTGTGTTGTTTATCCGCCTGTGTCTGGTGCACACGTTGCACGTATGCCAATAATGAGTCAACGGAACCAATTTCCGCAACGCGGAGGCGTGCTCTTAGTGAATTCGTGTTGCGTGTGTGTGCGAAATAGAACCAGGAATGATTAGTTGGCACTTTCTGATTTCCACGAGTTAATGTTGATGATCTTTAGAACACAGCAACTGCTTGTTAATATTCTGTTAGATTCTCTTAAATGTCATCAATATTACTGCAATTTGATTACACTACTGGTTCCCTAGCCAAGTAGAAGTTCTAGTAAAATAATTACATAGACGATTCATCCATTATTTCTAAACAAACGAGCAGACGAAACAGTTACACGGATTTGAACGATCATAAATTTTCAGTTATTTGATTGATCTCTGTAAACACTTTGTCGTTGCTCGCACATACAGCTAATCCTTTCCCATTCACTGGATATCAAAGAGCTCCTAGACGCCCAGTCACAACATGTTTGGGCATCGAGTAGTATCTACATACAATCAACTATTGTAAATGAGACGCTAACAATTGATCTTAACGGGGCTTTTGACATAAGTGCAGGTCGCTAGTTCAACGCATGTACTTTCATCGCCGCGCACGATTTTGGTGGTTTCGAGAACATTGCCAGAAGGTCTGCAATAATTGCGTGTTCGGCAATCGGTTTGAATTCCATCCCTGTCAGTGGCTTAGGCCTTGGGACCAGCTGCTCAATTTCAAGTAGAGTATCAGTAATATTACTGGGGAAGCAATTTATGATGACTACGATGCTCTGATCGCATGATGTAGAGTTACCAAACTTTTTTTGGAACCCAGTGACAAATTCAGCTTATCACTTAAACAAATTTCGTGATGAAATAAATCTTATTCCCGGCTTGTAATGTGTCACACCGTTTATACTTTCGCTGTTGCTTATTTTAGAAGGAAAGCTGAAACAAAAAGGTTTTCAACATAAACGTGAAGATGTTTCGTTATAAAGGATATCTCTAACTGATGGATCTCATGACTCCCATCTATTTCCAATGTGTGCAACGCGTTGAAAAGAGAGCAACACTTCGCCAATTCAATTTTAAAGTTCATGGGAGGCAGCTCGCATCCAATTCCCCAAATTACTCCAACAGTTCGAACATTTTCAAACGAATTGCTCTGGGGCTATCGGGAGCAATTTGAAATCCATAGCGGAAACATTATTTTGGTACCCAGTGAATCAAAATAAAATTACGCAAAGGAACGCCTCAGAAACGCAAAGTTACAAATTTTAATAATTAATGTGAAGCTTTGAATAACGTGAAGGAATTTCAGAACCATGTCTGGACTAACGAAAGGCCTGCGTTAAATTTCATTTCATTAGTTCAATATAATGTGTCAAAGTTACACAGATTTATATTAGCATTGCGTATAAAAACTTAATCACAATAAAAAGAGAAGAACTTCATTACCTCAACGACAGGACTCAATTTCATAACGTTGGTTGCATCAGTGTTTCAACCATTGAGGAATCACAGAGACCTAGTATATCTTTCACTGAATTATCCATGCCTCTTTGCTCTCTAACTTTTCAAATTCAGTTTAAATATGCACTTTAATATGTCAATTAATCTGCATCACATTTAAGCAGTGCCAACCGGGATTATTATTACAGTTAATAGTACAAAAATTAGTAGAACCCTAACAATCAATTACTGGAAGATAAGAGATTTATAAGGTTCGGGACAGTTTCATAATAATGATTTCTATATTTTTTGCCATTCAATAATAAAACTAGATTTTCACCGATAAAAATATTGCTGTCGTCTCCGATGCCGATAATTAAAATGCGAGTAATGCCGATTACTGAACCAGGCAACAATGCTCAGATAGTCAGATACTTTAGATGAATTACTTTGTCTGCCAAACATATTTAAACTTTGCATGATTTTACTTTTTCAATTGATTATGTTTTGATAAAACTAAATATAAGAATTAGCACGGATACACCTTTCATAAAAGAATCTCTTATGCTTGACAAACTCATTAGTAATAGATACTTCACAAGTATTACCATCTATGTTTTACATATTTAAATTTACCGAACTGTATTACTTCAATTGATAATATTTTGATTACATTGACTAATAAACAGCACGGTTACACTTCTTTATGAAATCCATTCAAGATATTTGCATGAAAAGCAATGATTTCTTGCATCAACAAACAATCCTCGGCAATTCAGATTCATTCTCACTCACATGTTGCAAGTTCCAACATGCCGAAGACAAGAAAGAACAAGGCAGCCCACATAAACTATGTTTTGGAGTGACCTGTATATATTCAGGGATAAAAGAAGTGTCCCTGCAATTTATAGATTCCAGCATGAGCACTTTACCAAATTGAACGAGGGAGGAAAAGACCGAAACCGAGATCTGCTTAGAAACAAGAGAGCGCAAAATAGTATGGATTGCATTTCATAACCCAGTGGTAACTTTCTCGTCAAGTGGTGGGTATAGTTATATAATGACTATATTTTGCATCTTCGCAATACCAGCCTCTGCAGTCGATACGCGATGGAGCTACTTCATTTTATGCGATTTAGAGCTGCTGCGGTCGATGCGAGTTGCAGCTTCTGCTGTCGATGCGGGAAGCAATTGTTAGGTGGGGCTGATGCAGTTGATGGAAGGTAACGCTGCTGCAGTCGATGCGAGATTGAGCTGATGCAGTTGATATGAGATGGAGCTGCAGCAGCCGACGCGACAGTGAGTTATTCCTATTCATGCGATACGGACATGCTGCTGACGATGTTAATACCAGCTCTGGACTGCGATATTAAAAGGAATAATAAATTAAAATCCTACGTATATATTTTTTTGCATTCATTCATCGTATTGGCACCCTTGAAACGTACTATGCTTACATGGCCTAGTTTTCGTAGTTGATTCGTTGAGTATATATAGCGGAGTAAATATTTTGTACGGTTTCCATTAGTATTCTTTTCCTCGAGCCAGCTCTCGAATTCAATTTACTCTACGAACCAAACACGACTGCTCGGTTGTGATGTGTTGACGCGGTGGTGGGAGAATTGATTGGACTTGGTATTTTGGCCAACATTGGAATATTAATTCGATTTGTACTGTGTTTTATTCGTGTATTATGAATCATTATTGAAACACAATAGGTGAAACTAAAATTTGGGGACGTTTGTCCTCTTCGTTTCGACGATCGACTACCAATTCCTTCTTGTTTATCCTCATGACTTGAACCCGTCAAACAGACTATCAATAAACGTGTATGCGTTCGACTGTTGTTAATTGTAACAAAAAACATTAAATGTTTTTTTGGGGGGTGGGGGATAATTCAACAACGGCGGTGATCGGATACCACATTAAATATAACATTGTCAACTGAGTAAAATTGATAAAGTTCTATCAGACAGTCGTTGTTTTCACTAGTTCAACTAACTTATTAGTTGGTGAACTTCACGTTATAATTTGAACAATTATCTAATACGAGATGCCTATATTTCCATTCCATAACTTTTCGTTTTATCAATCCACTGTAACATAAATGCTTAGAACATGTACTCAGTTCGAAAAGTACACATAAACCCTACATGAGGGAGGTGAAACTACACAGTAAATACATAAGCAGGCACAAGATACTTCTATATCTAAGTGGTTTATATAAATAATATTAATTGACTTGAGCTTCTGAGAGAACTCTTTTATGACTAATCTTTTACTTAAATAACCCATAGAACAACAACGTACAACTTACCTTCATTTTGTTGCTTCCAACTTTTGACTGATTCTTAATCTGAACTCGATGATGGTTCAGTGCCCAGAATTTTGTATGCCGGAACGTGAACAAGCCAAAAAATAAAATCAAAATGTGTGGAAGAAAGTCTACGGAAAAAAACATTGAACATTCCATTTTATTTAGCCCAAATTTCAATTATATTTCTGTTAACGGCATAAGATGCAGCATAATCTGCTTTGCTCCCATCGAACACTTATTTAGTCCGCCAACAATGAAATTGCGGCCTAACACAGTCAATATTATTGTTCAGGGTCAGGCATACGTCATTCATTCTCTGGTAAGGAGCAGGATTCATATGAGAGTGTCTATCGTCCGCTAAGCTGCAAACTCCAACAGAGCAGAACAATCAAATCAGCGCTGACTAGTACGATCAAATTTCATTATCGAGTCATCACCGAATTCAAAAAAGCAGAAAGTTGTATCTTTTGTATCAATAACGATAACAATCCGGTGGAACTTCATAAATAGTTAGTAAAATGGCAATAAAAGAGGTAGAGCAAAAATCAACACTTTGGTATTGAATTTTCGGGTAACAATAGATTAAATGGGTCACAGGAACGGATCGTCTAACCCTTGAGGATCCGAAAAATGGATCAAGACTTTGACTTATGAGCAATAAAAATCGGCTAACAGTCAACATCGTATGGACAATCACCTGACCAGGACGGTAATAATTTTGTGATCAGCACAATGACAAATAACAACAACAAAGATTGAACTAACGACAAACAGCATCAAAAGCTGGCTCTGAATAAAAGTCAACTCAATGATATTGCTTTGCAAAGCCCCTTATCCCTCTGGACTAGCCTTCAGGCCGGTGGTATGATACGCTCTTCCAAAATCTCGCAATCGTTAGAATTGAGGTAATTTATAATTTTCTGTAGTGAAATTATCTTCAGTACACATTCGTCACTTCCTCAATTTTTTTTTCGAACGCTTAGAAACATAGGATATTTTAAGAGAAAATTAATTCCACTTGAAATATAATATTAATCTTCAAATTGGTACACCATGTTCTAAAAAAATGAAAACAAATGCTCCAAATGATTCAATCTGCCTCATCACAATGTAAAGAAATTTATGATTATTAAATAGATTGGAAATGATTTGAATAAAAACTTGTAATTCATTGATGTGGAATTTTGAACATTTCATTGACCACATCAACACGATATTTCAAATGTATTATTCAAAAGTTTTCAGCACCTTACGTTGATCGAATACAATCACCATGAAACTGAAAATTGGCAGTATAATTTTAATTCCAGTTTCTTGAGCATGGTATCTGCGTAGACTGTGTGTTGAGATTTAAATTAAATGGGTTTTATCCCCGTTCTGATTATTTAGGCTTTAAATTGCTTCTCTACCCTATTTTTTTTCTCGGGTACTGAGCTGAAATTTGGCTTTGGAAGAGTATTTCGTAAACAGTAACACGACTGGAAGAACTGGTGAAGCGTATTTTTCAGCTGCGAAATGCAATTGAATTTTGATGAAGTGGGAACGTTTGTAGCTTCCTGCATAGATCTTTCCGTGGCATGCGGCCTGAGGAAGAACATTCTCTAGCAACTATTCTCGAGGCTCCGAATAAAATTGTGTGACGATATTTGGGATGACGAGGACTTCATTTAATTCCTGGGCGAAATTAAACCGCACGATGAGAGCCACCGAATTGAAATAAAGTTTCAGATTCCTATTAGACTTTAGAATGTATTATTCTAAATATCTAATATGTAAATTTTGATTTCTGACATTTGATTTCAGTCCTCAAACAATTTTGAAAATGCAAGTGTCGATTTGTATGAGTTTGTCAATGCCATTATTTTATTTTATTCACTGAATGAAACTGCTTTGACAAATGCAGTATGTTCAGCCTGGTTCACTGCGAGCATAGGCTTCGTCATTTCTTCTCCTGAACCTCACGATTTCACCATAATTTGATGACTATCATATTCATCTGATCTATTTATGTGTGGTTTACTGTGGAGAAACAATTTTGGCGTCTAACTAATCAAATTTAAATTGTTAGTTGAAAACGGCAGATGGATGAGAGGGGCATTGATAAGTTGAAACTGGAGAGGAATTCGAAACAATGATCACGATGCAAGAATTTTTGGAAAAAGAGAATGATGCAAGGGATTCCAGACAATGAGTATAATTCAAGGTATTTCATACAATGAAAATTATTCTAAAAAATCCAAAAAATTAGTGCGATGCAAGGAATTTCAGACAATGAGTACGATGCAGGGAATTGGAAACAATGGGTACAATGCAAGGAATTTCAAACAATAAGTACGAGGCAAGGAATTCCGGACAATGAGTCCAATGCAAGTGACCGCCAAATCATCTTCTCTCTCATCGCGCCAACTATTTCTGGTTTCTCGAGACAGATTTGATACTACCAAGACTCAAGCCTTGAACAAGTGCTTTACCCGGTACATAGGTACTGAAAATGAGGAAGGAAATCTTTCTAAATTCATTCGCTAACAAAGGCGAGAACAGCCTTGGTTATAAAGTCGTTATTCTGCATAATGAGGGTGTTTTGATCATTCCACCCCGCTCTGAAGAACTTGACGTGCCACCAGTTGCCTACGCGGCTGTCCCTGATTCGAACACCAATGAGCCCAATGATATAAAATTATTCATGAATATTTTTTCCTCATGTATTTAGTACTCATACCCTATCTGAAGACGACCTTTTCTCTCTCCTCAATTTCCCTATTTTGTTCACTGTTTTCTTAAAGTTGCTAGTTTTGTTTATGGTAGCGATTATGGAAATGCAGATGGCTCAGTAGTGTTCCAAATTCTGAAAATCATTTACGCGATACTTCAATTCTATTGTTCTTGCATTCAAAGTAAAGCCTTTTGTGCTAATAACTGGAAATCTTAGGCTGTGGAACATTGCCAGTTCACCAATAACATCTTATAATTATCTTTTAATCGATCAGATATGTTCTGATTTTTTTTACCTTATCAGGAAACTATTTGCATGTAAAAATCCACATTTACTGAGTTTTTCAGTGAATGTGGATTTCAAATTGATATTGGAAGATAGTGCAGTAGGATTGTCTCGTAAATGTGTTACTTATTATTACAAAAGATGTTATTGAGATAAATCAACGGTAATGAACACTTATGCAAGCAATTACGCACGTATTATAACATGTCCCGAGATCTTTTAATCACATTAGGCAACACTGGAACACGCTGTCCTTGCTCCAGCAATGCAGCAATCTCTATGAAATGCAATTACCTCGTTAATCTAATTATTCAGTCCCATGTAAGGAGATTGCGTCTGCTACATGGAGCTGGGAATCCGAGGCATCAGCAACAGGAGTTTCTCCTTGAACACTCCGAATTGCTGAGCAGACTAGTAGATGAAATACAGCCCAGAGCTTGCCTACTCTTTTAATATTATGAAGACAATTATTCTCAAATGTACAACAACACATGGATCAATACACTGAAGGATTGTTCAAACGTTAATCAATATTTTTGAACAGGTTTTTGCGGTGAAAAATATGCATGTAGTTTATATTCAAATATATTCGAAAGTATCATGAGTGTCGTCACAAAATGAGACCACGGGGCAACCACCACCGCGACCACCATGCGCCCAGTGCCATCGCTGTTGCCTCATGTGACGACTGCAATCTGGATTACCGGTATTGTCCACTTCAGTCACTGTGACCACCAGTGTCCGTTAAAATCAGCATGACGACCAGTATCCTCTTCAATTACTTTGCCGACCAGTGTCTACCGCAATAAGAAATATCGCAAGTGAACACTGCTACCGCTGTGCCCACCAGTTCTTACTGCAGTCACTGTAGCCTACGATTTTGTTGGCAACCGTTGTGACATCAAGTGTTCACTGTAATTTTTGTGACCACCAGTGTCCACTCCAGTAATCGTGGCCACAAGTGTTCTCTGCAATCCCTGTGCCAACCAGAGCATACTGCAATTGCTGCAACCACAATTGTTGACTGCAATCACTCTGACCACCAGTACCCACTGCAATATCTATAAACACCAGTGTTCACTGCAGTTGCTGTGATCACCACTGTCCACTGTCGACACTGTGGCCACCATTGTTGACTGCACTCGTTCAGACCACCAGTGTCATCTGCAAACACTGTTTAAACCTGCGTAAGCAGTCTTCCGTCACCGTCCTTTGATCGCTCACGAGGGTCCTCGCAGTCGCTCTTGTTACTGGATCATCAGTCAAGCCAAGGCTTCGATTAACAATATTGCATGCGCTGTATTATTTTTGCTTCAGTTCGGAGTGTGGATGCGAGTTAACGAGCGCTCCCATTTGATACATAACAGATCCTTCTCATTTGATAGTGTTGTTAAAAAATCGTGCGGTATCACCTGGAACAAACTAAGATTATTTGCAAAGGCCGCAAAATTATATTGTAAAGTCGAGAAACAATTTGAAATTGAAGGTAATTGTTTAGAGGTTAACAATATTTGCATTTCAAAATTTCGAAGTGGTTTAATCGTGTATTATTTTCCTTATGTCTATCATCTCAATCAAAACCGATATAAAAAATGTATCTGCTTATGTCATACAAATCCGTCGGGCCTGAATTCTTGAATCTCACATTCTACTTCCAAAAAACAATAATTTGCAACGTCAAAACCATTCAATTTCTACAGTTCATATTAGAAAAACCTTTCATCCATTTGTTGTATTATAATTACTCCTTTGATTTGTGAAATATATCGAGATTACTAGCTCATAACTGCGGTTATTAATACTACGTGGTGGTTGTCATTCCATTTTCCATGTGACATCTGATTTAATCAACCACTTATAAGTCTGACTGAGTCCTTTCTGCAGTCTTCAATATTATTGGTTACTACAACAAATGCAAAGAAATAACGTGATAAAATACAAGGGCCTCAATATATTTGAATCAGCTAACTGCTTATACTACTCACACTCTGTATCTCTCTCTTTGTACGACTGATGAGATTATTATATCAAATATCTTATTCAATTACTATTTGTGTATTAATCTAATTTCACGTATTGTGGCAGTGACGGGGCTTTTGGCAGAGCTGTTATTCCGCAGTAATTTGCTACTGAAACGTTCTACATCCTCAATTGTCTTGGTGCTTTCACATGTCCTGCAACTGTGTGTACAAGAGCATTGGAGCGAGGCCGCGGGGCCTGACTAGGAGGAAGCCTTTGAGTTTGACCTTCAAACGCGGGCGACAGGATTGAGACGGGATGGTTAAGGATGGACAAGTGCAGCAGTGTATGACTTTCATATACAGCTTTCATTACGTGAATGTATGGTATTAAAGTTTATATCCATTTTAGAACACAATATATTAAGCAATTATATGAGGTAAACGAATAGGAACAACACAATGCGCTAGTTTTTGGGATTCAGTTATGATATCTTCGTTCTCTTTTTTTTTGTTACTCCGTGTAACATTTGACTTGTCATTATGGAACGATATAAAACGGACAGATGTCACGGAAGTTGAACAAGTTTTACTTAAACGGTAGAAAAGTGTATTCGTTCCCTAAAGCACTTCAAGATATAAAAATTGTTCTCATACTGAATATTATTTTGCAGCTCTACTTCCTAATTCATCAACAGTGACTCCTTATATTAATACGGTTCGCATGGACGTGTCTTGTTGTTGTGAGCCAGTCAAGCCTCTTTACCAACACAAAGAGGTTGACAGACTTCTCCATTTCCACTATATAAGTTGATGACGGTGAAGAATTTAAAACACCGGTTCAGTAGTTCACAAGTTGTAATGTGAGGAAGGGGGAACTATTAAAATGCTTGTAACCTCGACTGAGAAAAACACTACTTGTGGAATGGATTGAGTGATTTCTTCAATGGTAAAAAGACGGTAGCATTTCCTTTGATAGAATACAGAGAAGCACTTAAGACCGGTTCAAACTATAGGGACGGGAGCGGATAGAGACGTTGGAATACAATCACTTCCTGCTGCGAAACGATAGAGGTGAAGAGATTAGATGTCTTGACAGATAAATAAATAAATTTACAAGAAGAGGTGGTTAAAACATTTACTATTAGGTTTGTGAGAAGAGTCTTGTTCTAAAATCTATTGCTAAAGGTGGAATATTTCTTATATATATGTGTATATATATATATATATATATATATATATATATATATATATAAATAAAAGCCCCGCCCTACCCTGAAAGGGTAATGTGAAGATACAGTTAACAGCAAATACTCTTACTGTTCGTTACTCTAAAAATATTCCGTGTGAAAGTTTTGTTTCGACATACCTTTAAATAACGTATTTGATTACCCAGTCATGCTCATTGTAAATTTTTAATTCTCGTTTGCGAGTACAAAAATGACTGTTTCATACCTTGATATGAAAAAAAATTTGACATGAAATAAATTTTATGATGGACATCTTCTCATTACATTGAATGCTCATACATTGAGGAAAACAATCAACAACTTAAAAAGCAAAAGTGAACATACAAAAAAATATTTTCGCGCAGGATTATTTTCTGTACCTGATTGATGGATTGGATAATGTTAATTACCTATTGAGCCTTCAACTTGTGATGTGAGCAAATACATTATGCCATCCCTTTAGGTAAGCATCTCACACTCTTGATGAATATTGGTTCCTTTCTATGTAATCAATGTTGACGCAATGGAGTAATAATAATTAAATTGTTGAAGTGCTCCTATTACCAGCTGCATTGACATGAGTCGCCAGCCCTAAGGACCCTCTAGGGCTTAATGCAATAATCGTAATACTCGGCGTCGAGGGGAGAACAGCCAAACCAATTATTGTATATAGCTGTCTTAAGTCATTTTGCATACAAATGTCGGATGCCCTCCACCCTCGTGTCGATGCAGCAGCTTGATCTCTAAAGCCTCCAATGGCCGCCGGCCCAACTTGGGTGACTCACGCCTCGCATTTTGCTGTCATTGTCGAATGCCAGCCGCTCTTGTTGCTCGTTCCTGGACAAGCAATAAAACAAGAACCAATACATCCTGAACCAAACAATTGAATTCAATTATTAGAGGAAGTGTTTAATCGGCCAGAACGGTATATATAGCTCGAAGCACTCACGAGCTGTTCATTTATCTATCAGACACCTTTTTCTGACGAGAAATAAGGAGATTCAATTTTTTTTTCACAACTATGTGAGTCAATTCGATGGGTAGATAAACTATGATCAATTATGAATAGTTAATGTGAAAGTAAAGTAATTATGTGAGTAGTTGCAAGCAGTTACATAACATTTCGATTCTCAACAAGATACCGAAATCCGGCGTTAAGCCTGCTCAGGAAGTAGTAGTGACCAAGTAACCCACAAACGTCACAATGGCGATTATTTTCAAACAATGTTATCTGGGATTTTATTTACAGTACATAGGACGCAATTGTGATGTGCACTCCAAACGATTATGTTCTGAAGGATGTTGCTATTGTGAAAGTTTTTTTTAATTCAATTTATTTACTTTTGTGCACTACAAACGATAACTTTCTGAAGGATGTTGCTGGTATGAAATATTTTTTTTTTACTTCAATTTATTTAGATTTATTAACCATTAGTTAGCTAGCTTATTAGTAACCAAAATAGACTTCAAATAAATTTGATACATAACTAAAAATATACTTTCGAAGACTTTTAACAAATCACAGTACATATTTTACACTCTCAAATCATAAATTGATCATTTTAATAATTGACTGCACATTAAATGGGTAGCTGGACCTAGATAAGTGTTGTTCATAGATTTAAAAAGATTTAGCTACACAATGAGAGACGGGGGGACAATCATTGGAAAATGATCTATTACAAATCCAAAACAAAAATGTATGAATGTGATGCATGAGCATGTTAATATAACGGGCACAATCAATCACAGCATCCAAAGAAGGTTCACTGTCAATGCAAAATAATGAAGAGTTTGGGTTAACGTTTGTAAGGAAGTTCTCCTTTCCCGGGCTGGTGTTCCAATGCTAGCCGGAACAATAAGCTGGTAAACATTGCAGAACGCAAGATGCAGACGGGTTCGCCGTCAAAACTGGGCTACGAAGCTTGGCTGAGTGTCGTACAGCAGCCTTCCTAGTTCTGGGATTGTCAGTTCACCCCTGATGCTATACGTGAACATAATGAGACGGATATTACAGAAGGATGTTACATATCTGACAATTATTCACTATGCTAACAATCACTTGGCTACAGGACACACTTAACATCAGAACCGAAAGTAAAGCACTAATTTTTTCCCTTAAATTTGCTATATTTGATATAATTGAACTAAACTGTTGATATAATTCAACTAAACAGACACAAAACGAGATTTTGCTCCAAATGCCAGCGCATAACGTTGCACAGCCAAATGAGAAGGAATATTGGGAACAACAAGGAAGGGGAAAACCGTTCCATGGTCGCTCCTCAAGGTCCTCAGATGATCTACCCACCTAATTGCATGAGAGGGCTATTCGGGTATGGGGATTGTAAACGAAACAATCCCTCCGTGCGAGTGAAAGTCCCACCCCCTGCAAATACACATATTTGCATACAACACACAGATTGGCTGTGGAGAGAGATGACAAAACACGACTGGAGGTATGGCCACCACACTACAACATTACCGATTGCGATTCTCACTCCCCAGCTTACACTGGTAGCCTTTTTGACCCACTGCGTTCGACCATTAAAAAAAAATGTACCAGATGATCTCACAAGGAGTCAAGCAGGCTCAATCCATGCAACCTTCAGTTACCAATGGGTGTCTGTTGCGGGAAAGGGCCAACACGCTACCCACTTAGTCACCGCAATTTCAGTCTGATATCATTTTCAGGAAGGAACACAAGTGCAAGGAGCTCCTGACAAGGCTGCTTGAAGGTCATGAAGCGATCAGCTGTTAATGTTGATGCCCTCAATCTCTTGGGCAAAATATGACTCTTCTCACTCCACTTAATGCCTGGCCTGCTTGCAGAGCTCATTGGACGCAGTTGTCTCAAGGGTCATTGAGGCCACTTTAGAAAATTATGAAAAAGGACACAGGCAGTGGGTAGCTTGGCTGGATATAATGTGTCCCATAGT
This sequence comes from Gammarus roeselii, assembly GCA_016164225.1. Lineage (NCBI taxonomy): Eukaryota > Metazoa > Arthropoda > Malacostraca > Amphipoda > Gammaridae > Gammarus > Gammarus roeselii. Next base: position 15,421 of record SDVV010006104.1, read on the forward strand.
GTTCAAACTGCGCCGGCTGTGGTCGGCCTGATCAAGACAATGGGGCTCCACTGTGGGTACAGGGCGGAGCTGGACGTCCCATGGAGCTCTTCAAGGGGCTTGGAAGAATTTATAGTACTCTATAATTTGTGCGCGGTAGGGGCTGTTGGCGGCTTGGGCTGTCTAATCTGGCCCAATAATTGTCAAATGACGCGGGCAGGGGGTGTTTGCGTGGCCAAATTAGCTGTGAACGGCTTAGGTCGATGGACTTAGCGCTAAATATGGATTAATCTATAGTATATGTTACACACAAACAAAAAATTTGCATGAGGTTTCTTCAAACAGATGCTGCTTACTACTTTTCGAGTATCTTGGAAAACAAATGTAATTAGCAATGATATCTTATAGATTTTTGCAATGCAACCACATTTGTTGCGGCAACTTGGCAGTGTATAATTGACTACCCAGTTAAACTGGGTGCATCAATCTCATGGATTTTGATGTTTGGCATAGCTTCTGCCATGTAGAAAGCAAGAATTATTTTAATTTTATATAAATATTGGCTTGTAATTAGTTGCGTCGTGAGATGTTACTTATGTTTATCCCAGTAAATTTGTAATGCCATCAAGATTATCTCTTGTAGGATGGTAGCCACGATTGTATTTACCCGATTCTTTCAAGTGTATATATGCTCATACCAGAATGAAGTATAAAATATTTACTTGAGCTTTATTGTAATATGTAGTTTCAGAGAAGTTAACGTTAAATTTAGTTCAAATCAGACATGTAACCAAACAAACACAAAATATCATTCCAGTTAATTGTCTGATTTTTTTTCTGATACCATATATTGGATATTCATAATTGTTGTTGCTCTACGAAGGTGTATGTAATCCTTCGAAATGCCAGCTTTCGTAGGTGGAAATAATTTCAAATGTATTTAGGGTTCTATTTATTATAAGTGCCTGCGTAGGTTTCTGTCATTCCTGAGCCTAATTGATTTGGAGATCTAATTAAAAGAAATACGAACTAATTTGAATTAGTACATTACGCTAACACATTTACCAATATGACGATACTGATGGCTGTTGACGCAGGTAATATGAACACAAGAGGAGCGCAGGTGCACTTACTTTAATATATGGATTATTTAAATTCTACCCCGTTTGTATAGCGCTACACTAGAAATAATTACATCTATAATAAAACTGCATTCATTTTATATTAATGTTCTCAGCTTGATCCATAATTTCGATAAAAAGATTAGAAAAAGATCATGTTTTCATAGTCCAAAAGAATTTTGCCAGTAATATAATTATGATGCTATACATGACGATCATTTAAAAAAAAAAAATGAATCAAAAATACTAGTGAAGTTATAATCTTGTGCAAAATCTCAATTTTTTGTTGTATATTTTTTTATAATGTTCTACTAATTAACTCTCCCATCGTGAAATCAATGTCGTATTCAGAGACTGCAAATATGTTTAACTGGTTAGCATATCAAACCTCGAATTCCTGTGTCCGAACGTTTGTTATAGTTTTGAATTTACCAAATTAGGCTTATTGAAGGAATGCTCTATCGTAGTAGGCTACGTGATCCTGCAATAGTGTCGCTCACCAATTATGAGCAGTTGCAGCAGTGCCACTCGCGTACGGCGCGCTCCTGTAGGAGTGTCACTCACCACAGACGATCTGCAAAGGGAGTATCACTCCCTAAAGACTCGCCCCAGCAGGAGCTTCCGAAGACATGTCAAGCATATGCTGTTCGAAAGACATTTTTTTGGCGCGCTTGACCAAGTATTGCACTAAGTGAGATACCGGTAAAGTTTCTCCGTCGTTATACCAAGTGTTGAACTGAGTGGGGTTCCGTCTAAGTTTTTGCGTTTAGAGCAGGTGTGGAATTTGACTAATATTCCATCCAGCTTCTGCATCATGGGTTCGAGTGTTTGAATTCATCTACGCCCACACATTCTAACCAAGGCTACTAGTGACTAAGAAACCATTGAAGGAGCGTATGACTTGAGATCTACGTTTTTGCAATAGTATACATAAGAAATATTTTTTCTATAGCAACCCCATTTTAATGAATACATTTTATTCACATGTTAAAGATATCCAGAAGACAAATTATTTGGCTCTTGCTTGTACACATATACTTTTTTTTGTGGTGGACACTTCTGGTGTCGTGAAAAGCAACAGTTAGACAACTTCAGTAAATCAAATTGCTAATCCACGGACAATCATGGAAGATCTGTTTGGGAACCTGAAACTTCCCTGTAACAGCCGATTTGATGCAGCAAGTTTTGATCCCGTCATCCCAAGCAGATGGCCAAGTCGATGGATAGAGCAAGTAAGAGGAATGATACTGAGAATATCTACTGAGATGCCGTCTTCTTGCAGGTTTTGACATTGCCTCTAGGGGAGGGAAATAAATCCCTTAACTCTCAACATCTCAGGGCTGAAGTCACAACTTTGTATCTATCCAATATGAACTGGTTGCCGAATTAGCAGTAGGAGAGTCAAATTTGAACAATGAAAACAGCTCCCCATAACGCAAAATCGCACTAAATTTTTAGTACCGTCTATCATGATGATTAAAATATTCTTCGGACACAAGGAGCTTCCTCTCACCAGACCCTAATCCATGTTAGCAGAAAGTATGGTACTTGCCTTTGGTAGAGGTTACCCTGAACGGTTGGCTTGCTGTTGCGGATCAGACAGCGAGAACACGCCTCTTGGCTGCCTCCAGCAGAGAGAGTGATCCTGCAATAGTAAGTGTGGGAAGTATGCATGGCGCTTTGACCCGACAGTTCCAATTTGAGCCAATTGCCTTGGAGACGACAGGGGTGTATGGCGAGTCAAATGCGCGAACTGTGAAGGAGATCGGACGTAGATTGGTGGAGGCAACTTGAAATTTACGAGAATGTCTATGGTTCCAGCTGCGGTTAGGTTTGGCCCTACAGAGAGGCAACGCATTCATCATCCTACCAGCGGGTCTGGAGGCCGAAGAGAGGTTTCAGTATGTCTGAGGGCACCCCGTCTGGGTGATCACATCTAACCCCACACTTCGTTCCTATAATGGAATTTCTTCTCTACGAAGGTTAAATATTTATTTCAATGATTTTTTCCAACGATTTCAATTTGTGATATCGAAGTTTGATTTGAATTGTCTGTAAAATAAATAGTCTTGATGGATTGAGAAAGAAAACCAAGTTGTCTTATCTACGCTAAGCCGCTTTTCTACAAATTATTTATCATTGTACTGTTTCATGTAACCCGATTTCACCATTCTG
>SDVV010006105.1:0-18692 GCA_016164225.1 Gammarus roeselii
TGGGGACACTGTCGCCGAATCAGCCCTGGACATGATGCATTACATCTTCCTTCAGGAACATCTTCACCATAGGCTGAAAAGGCGTTATAGAATAATCTGTCTTATATATTCATCGGTAAAGACTTGTCATACGAGATTCACTCAAGTGACTGAAATGTACTGCGCTCCTGCATGATTTCCTCTTGACTGAGGAAGCTAACTATAAAGTCGGGACTTGGTACAATTCTAGACTTGTGCAGTTTTGATTTAGTGTTTATGAACACAAGCGATATTTCTTCAGAGTTGCACTCCGGTTCAACCCTCGACGAGTCCTGTCTTATTAAAACATTCACTCGCTCCTTCATCTTCAAAATCTTCATGAGAACTTCACATGTTGTTAGAGTCGTTGACACAAAATTGACAGATTCAATTAATGCAAACCTCTGGAGAGTCCGGTTATAGGTGACTGCAAGATTTCCTAGTTTTATAATTTTTTCGGTCTTGTTGATCAATCTTGAGGAGGAGGTTGTTTACTCGACGAGAAGCTGATGATGTGTGTGTCCACCGCCTCAGCAGTGACAGTTTTATACGACCCCACCGCTGCAGGCAGGTAAACAGGTTACATCACGTATATCGGTTCGTTTTCGTTTTGATTTCGTATTGATTTGTTTTTTGTTGTCGTACATCTGGCAGCGTATGGCAAGCCTCTTCCTCAAGTTATCGTACACATAAAAGGGCAAATGCTGCAGCTCAGACAGTATTTGTGCTCTTGATCTTGTTTGCGACGGACAGTTGTTCTACTCTCGATGTAAGTAATGTCAGTTCAAACATGTCTATCGCATGTTTTATTGTAGAGATATCTTTCTGTAACTTTGCTAGTCTATTTTTTATTGTTTTAAAGACACCTCCGTTATTTAACAATCTAATGTGTAGTGTTTTCGCTTGTAGGATGAACCAACCGTCATAGTTGGAGGATGCATGGAGTATTCGTGGCAACGGACCCTACCGAAATGAGGCATGTCCGCCCTTCAAAAGTCCTAGCGCAAGCCTCGCAATGTCCACATGCCCTAGCGCAAGTCTCACAATGTCCGCAAGCCCTAGCACAAGCCTCGCAATGTCCGCAAGCCCTAGCGCAAGCCCACAACCCGCAGGTGGTCCCCCACTTCCGTCCTCGGAATAACCCGGAGTTCAGGCCACTGCTCCGGAACAACCTGGAGTTCAGCCTACTGCTGCGTTGGATGCACCCTTGGCGCTGTCTCCCGTTGAACAGTTCGTTACTCAGCCTACTGATGGTTCGTCTTCGGACCCATTCGTCGCTACTGATGAATTGGCTCCGCCTTTGGAAGAGTTCGTCGCTACTGATGATTCGGCTCCTATGCGTGAGCCTATCTTTTATCCGCCTACCTCTAAAGGAATTTTGGAAAATAATTTCGTTACGTCAACATTTATACCATACACTGAACATGTCAACATATCTCCCATGATTACATTGGGATGCAAGGAATTAGTGGAACACACTGAATCTAAATTAGGCCAATTCCAAAGACTCCAATGCTCCGTGAATGTTAAAATGGGTAACCAAGTTGAGTATGCATCTGTAGATGAGAATGACTGAATGATAAACTCAAAAGCGATCCGGGTAACAAAAACCGTGCTTTTAAGTGAGTTGATTGAGGACCTTGGCGTAGATTTACGAGATAAATTAGAAAAACAGGAGCTAGAAGGTAGTGGCTCGAGCATTAATACAGTAACCAGGGTTCAGCTTAAATTCTATTAGACAGGTGTTAAAGGAACAAAACATCGTGGCGACTATGTTCTTTGGCTCAAAAACTGTCCAGGCCGGCAACATATAGTCAACATAAAACCAAAGAATAATTGTGTATCGACTAGATGTAGCGCATCTTCACTTTAAACAACGTACAAATTTCTCAAATTTTAAACAACAAACGGATCATACCTACCTCTCAAACAAAAACACATACTTCAACTTTCCAAACATTGCCTTGAACAAACTTGTTGCTTAAAAAGATTTACCCACTATAGAAAGGGGCTGTGAAGTTAACATTAGACTCTATCATCTCACAAAAAATAAATGAAGGTTATGGTCTTGTCAGTATGCACAGGGGCAGTTTAGAAGCCAGTGAAGAGCGCACAATCCACCTTGTGCAAATTTTAGATGCCAACTAAGTCGCGCTCGTTCCATGTTATATTACATTAATGAAAACATTCCGAAATACGAGCCATAGAGACAACTTTTATTGTCCATTCTGCATGCAGAGCATGATTGAGAGCAAAAAAAGCTTGACACGTAAAATTGTGTTCATCCAGTGCAGGGTTGCAAAATATCAGTATGCCTGAAGAAGGTGAAATGTACCGATTCTCAGCCATGCATACAACCATGAAACCACCCGTTGTTTGTTATTATGACTATGAATCTGTGCTGTAGCCTAAAACACAGGGAAACATGTAGTTAACATACACGAGTTCAGCATGTACAGTTATACTCTAGTGGGAGACACAAAGTAGTCGATTCGACTACAGTTCCGCTTGAGGAGATGGAGACACATCTTGTCAAGAATATGTTGCTGGGTTATGATGATTACATGTCTACTTCACCATTGTACCCCATCCCCATCCTTACAAAACAAGACCTAAAAAATATTGCGAAAGCAGAACACGTGCGGGCTGCGGGAACAATTTTGAAGAAATTGGTAAACAAAGAGTTCGCCACCATAATCATTGTATCAAGGGTGTCTTCGGACCTAACAAAGAAGTGATATCTGGCAACTATATTGGGGCTCTCTACATAACAAAAAATGAAGAACTACCTTACTCTTACCAATCCTGAGATATTGTAAGGAAAACCGTAAAGACACCGCCAATTTATTCATTTATTTAAATTTGCATGAGGTGAAATTATTTGAATGGCGGCAATGCTTTCAGGGGGCTAGCGAGATGCAGTTCCTGAGTAGATGAAGATGTCTCTTCTACTAGGGATCTCGCAGGACGACAAACATCCTAGGAACCAACCGCCAGCATACGCCAGCCAGGTAGCAACACTTCCGTTAATGTAGAGTAGCTACAAGAAATATTAGACTTTAATATAGTGAATTTAATTTGATATCAAATCACCTCTATCTTTCCGATGGGAATTTAAGGAGTACACTCAAATAGACTCTCAAATAAGAGTCTACTTAAAATCCACCAATTAGATGCATCAATTATCAATTAGGTATTTATTAACTATCAATTGGGTATTCGTTAATTATCATTCGAGTATTTATCCATTATCAATTAAATTTGCGTCAATTATCAATTGAGTATTGATCCATTTTCAATTAAATATTCGTTCATTATCAATGAAGTATTTATCCATTATCCATTAAATATTCGTCAATTATCAATTAGGTATTTATCGAATTGTCAATTTTATCAATTATTTAACATGGTGCTACTCAACAAATTTCCCACAGGGACTGGCTGATAATAGATTAAACCCGAGCTGGAACTTCCGGAGCTAGTAACGGCGTAAAGTACTGATACCCCGACTTACATTCCATATGCTTGGGCATCTTTGTTTCGGTGGACATAGTCGTAGCGGTACGTTCAGGGCACGGTATCCAGGACGGTCGGCAGTGGTTCAACTACTCCATCCACATGCTCGTACGTAGTAGTTCCATGGTCGCAAGGGCGACGTTCAGAACACCGTATCCAAATCGGTGGGCAGGGATCTCCCTACTGTGACAGCGTGCCAGCACGTAGTTCCTATTGCCATCAACGACGATTTCCTGCTTACGAGTCAGACCACTTCATCGGATCTGATGCGTGTCTATTCAAGAGTCTCCCCTTCGGTCTTCTTCTCCTGAGTCTATGCTGCCGCTGCTGCTGCTAACATCCTCCGAGTCCAGGCCGCTGCATTCCCCCGTTCCAGGCGACAAGCAAGTCAATATTCTTGATGTTATTCCAATTAATAAATCTTATTCTTTTACGCGCGCACATGTCAAATATAAAAAAATTACAGCGTAGTCATATTGATTCAATTTTCGTCGATCTACGAGATGGTGTTAGCGGTATCATCCCGACCAAGGATTGTGGATCGAGCCTATGCGTATTGCATTTTAAAAGAAGCTACAGTTATATAAATATAACGCTGAATATAAATAAGATCATTTGGTACCTAGCAATCCTGAGGGTGGTATATGCATAACCGTCGTACAAACAATACAAAGTTTTATTCGCGAAACGTGATAACATACGCGGTGGAAGCTTACATGATATTGATCGATTCACAAGTCCGATATCATACCAGAAGGGAAGCGGTTTCTTCTCAATCATAGCCAGTCTTGTAAGACGTACATTACCTTTTCTACGAAAAACTGTACTGCCTGCAGCTGTCGATATGGCTCGAAACATGGCACACAATTACTCGGAGCAGAAAGATCTGCGAAAATCAACCAAGTAACATGGGATTGCTACACTCAAGAATGTTGTAAAGAAAGCCATGGCTGGATGCAAGATTACAGGAAGAGTAACGAAAAAAACGTAAATCAAAGAAGCGCTTTTATAAGAAAGATGGAGTCGTGTCGTCCATTATTTAATTACTAATAAATACCACTGTTCATGTACCATTATCGTTAGTTTCGGGTGAGTTTCTGTACCGACAACATACTTGGTGGATCATCTCTCAACATGACAGAGCTAGAAGCCCCTGCGGAAAACTATGAAATGGGAGAGATTGATGTGTTTCCCTCTGTCAACAAGAAATATTTAATAGAATCAAGTATCGAGTCGAAATTTGAAAGGAAGTACAAACAGCAGTCTGCTTGATGGTAGAATTGCCGATTCCTTTATAGATTTTCATATTCCAGAATTGGATAATGAGATATTCGACTTGAGCTCGTTAACTGCAGCAATAAAAAAACGTGTTAGAAATGCAGATGGAAGCCCGTTGACCGCCGCTGCAAATGTTACACTCGTTGATGGATTTTTTCATCGAATGTTCCAAAGTCACTCTATTCCTAAATGGTGTTCAGTGTGAAGGAAACAGTTAAACAGGACTACTAAATAATCCCAACGCTTATACATCCATGAAAAGCTCTGATCTAAACAATAAAGGATTGAATATGATGTATAAATCACTGCAAACATCCATTCCAGATACCTTCGTTGCGGGGGATTTTGCTAATCAAAACGAAAATGAGGATTGGATTCAAGAAAATGTACGTCATGGTATACATATGATGGGACCCCAAAACTGTGATGTAGCCGGTAGCAACAGTTATCTAATGAATAATATCAGCGAAAAAATACGATTGAAGCTGGAAAAACCTAGTAGCGTTCTCTTAGTACCTGACAAGAAAGAATACACCTATTTAGTAGATTCGTGCAAATAATGGTGTGAAAAGGTTATACCGTACCCTACCACTTTGATTGCTCTAAATAAAGCACTCACAAAAAACAATGACATGGTTTAATACATGTCCTATCGACCTATTGTCAAAACAATAGTGTTTCCTACCGGTCAAAAATCCATCATGAATCACTTACTGATGGAATGTTCGCACTCGCGGCACCCAGACGAGCGTTCATAGATCCTCGTGCAGCCTACGAAGCCTACTCACCGACCCAACCTACCGTAAAAAGCTTATCGCTCTCAGAAAACACACCGGACTATACAAAGCTGTCTAACCCTAAACACCTGTGCAAGTGAGGCGGTCTCTCCACCCCATTTCGCGTATAAATAACAATACATTATTAGGTGATGTTATATATTTCTATTAATGAAGAGTAATTCACACTTTTTCAATCAAAAAGTTAATAGGGAATGAGCTCGTGTGAGCGATAATAATTCAAGTGAACACGGTGCTTTCACTTCCAAGGCACAATCTGACTCCAAGTTATGCTATCCTTTTCTTACAAATGAGGTTTAGTATTATGGGCAAGCACCAAAAAACAGACACAAGGACAATAAGACAAGTGAGAGTAAAATCTTTGGTATTGATCCCAACTTAACTGAATGAAGATATCCAAGGTAACGTAGAAGGGGAAAATAAGGGAGATAGGAAAGCCTGCAAGAAAATCTTGGTGGCGTGTCAACCTTCGATTATCCTTGGCGGGACCTTTTTTTGGATTTTTTGTGATTCTACGAGAATGCAGTTTCTTCTCGCCTGAAGATGTTCACGTGCAGCGGGCTGAAAGGCTGCACATAAAATATTTTGGCCAAGAGGGGGTGCCATATGGGAGATAATCACATACCATTCTGCCTTCCTCATACAGGCAGACAGATTGGGTGCATGTAATAAAAAATTAATACAAGAAAAATATCATACCACAATGGGTGTAGCTACCAGGAATAAAAATGGGAGTCTTAAGCTCCATAATGCATGAATCTTACTCACTTTAATTTTATTAATGTTATGACCCAGATATGTAAAATGTTATTTACACTATATATTTATATCTGTACATAGGCATGGATCAAGGTAAGGTGCTACTCAGATCTAAAGATTGTCATCATGTTAGCATAACTGACAATCTTGTTATGGCATTTGGCAGAGGAATCCCCCATAGCTAGCTTCATGCCTTTGCACAGTTGAAATCTTGCATCCAGGTATTTACAATATTGTCTTGCTGCAGAAATCTGCAACTGTATTTATCAGTCTGCTCTACACTGGGGATAGGACATATTAAACACTGTTATTCTCACCTGTCTTCTGTGGAGCAGTATCGAAGGTAAGCCTAAGTTGCACTGGCCCAGGTTGTCTAGCCGCCTAGCTACAGTCTATCTATAGGTTTGGATTTCAACCAATATAACTTCAGATGGTGTCTTTCTTTGCCTCTGTGGCCACGGTTTCACTTCCTGTATGTTTATGCGGGATATAATAACTACTGCCACGAGAACTATGATCTTGTCTCTCTCTCAATGAAGAGTCTAGAAAAACCCCGCTCAGCTTGTTGCCCGGAAGGCGTTGTTGCCAGATTTTTGTCAAAATATTTCTCTGAATCATTTATTCCTTCTGATGCATGTTCCATGGCTTTCGTGCGTCGGTATACATATTTATTCAACCAAATAAATATTTGTTGCACTGCCATTATGGTTGGAAGCAGTTTGTGCTAGCTGAACGGAAATGTTGTAGCTACCTACAGAGAGATGCAACAATGAGATCAAAAGATGCGATTGCTTGATAGTAATAGGTGCTTGTGATGCACGTATTATGTGTTTAGTGTTATTAAGAAAATGTAAGGTCAATTAAGGACCTCTACACATATACGAAGATACGCGTTAACACGTTACTCTCTTGTACGCTCTAGTACGCGAATATGCAACAATTGGAATATGTGCTTGATTTCATTTTGACAAGACTTATATTTTCGCAAGCGAGGCTGTGCGAACTTACCTGAATCAATGACGGTCGCGCCCTACGGGGGAGCCTTTTATGACTCACGTTGAGGCTCCGGTGGAAATAAGGCTCAAATCAAATCAAAACTCAATCTCCATTGATTCCCGCTTCAACGGGGTTGTTCCACATAAATTAGCTCTATTTCTCATTGATCAAAAGGCACATAACGGAGCACATGGTTGCAATCCAAATTACTCTCAGCATAACGACATCACAAGCGTTATCTTCAATGTAAACGGAAACTGCGTTACCAACATTAGATCATCTTTTCCCAGAGTGTGCCCAAGCATACCATCAAACACTTTCGGCACTAGGGACGCGTCACAGCTCTCATCTCATCACAAGACAAAAATTTCCTGCAGAAAGAACTATATTTGCCAAAGATGCCTGGCCAACCGACTCGGAAGATATCATTAGCCTAGAAAAAAGAGCAAACATACGTATAACAGTGAATTGTGAAAATCCACCCACTACGAAAAAGATCTTGTTCCTGGTAGGTTATACACACGGCAAGGAGGGTGTTCCCTAACTATCTACAGTAAACATGGATAATATTCATATTAACAACATATCCAGGAGCGACCCAATTATGAAAGTGCCTATATAGGGTGTTTTGCTGAAAACATAATGCTAATGCATCCAATGAATGACTACATGATTGTTAACAGCGAAAGCGATCCTAATAAAATGGGTCATTGAATTTAATATTCAAAAACGATAACAGACCCTACTTTTTTTGATTAGTTTGGGTTTAATATAATAATAAATGAAGGAAATAAAGCTTCGTATTATAATACTCATGCAAACATACAACTTGTACAACAGAAACCGATCCAAAATTATCAATCTTCGGTTTGTGGAGCTTACTGCCTCTACTTTGCGTATTATATATGTCAAAATATACCCGTCAAAAAGATAATTGAGCGGTTCTCCAACAGTGAATGACGTAGAAATGATACCAAGGTTGAAGAATTAATCATGAACGTGTCCGGAAATCAACATTTGTGCAAGTAGAATATGTGTGGGGTTTTAACCTTGAATACTGCATGTAAATTACTATATAACTGTTAGATTTATTATCAATAAAAATATATTTTAAAATGTATGTCATCATTACCCCTAAACATTCCGAGGACTAGCATTAAAAATGGGTATATGCAACATGACACGCAATGAAATTGCAATTCAGTATGCCTAGCATAGAAATGCGAATACCCAAAGTAGCCTATGTGTAAACATACTATGTATATAACCTATTAACATATATAACCTATTAACAGATAACATATACCTTATGAATAATCCGAAAGCTGTCCGTCCGTCCGTTAGAATGAGTCACCCACCTCTGTTCCCCTTTGGTGCCGCCCGCCCTCTACCCACCGTTAATTAGGCCCTATCTTATTCCTTCACCTGCGTTTCGCACCCATATACACTACTCTCCTAGCAAAGCCACAATATACCTATTTATATGCGAATGGTGCAGCAAATAGTAACTTACCTGGAAACGGAAGTCATTTCAAAAAGGCTTTTGTTCAGAGCAGTCTATAAAAAACACGTTCCACAGTCAATAAAGATGCTCTAAATTTTGAAAATGTCACCAATCCGTTTTGCTAGGTTAGTGTCAGTGTTAAATCTGTGAATATTTTCCCAGAAAGAGCTCTATAAAAAAAATTGATTGAAAAATTATCATAAGAAACCTCATTTTCTCAACCAAGAAGAATTCAGTCAATTGCCGCGCAAACGCGTTCGAGCTCAACAGCTAAATGCGACCGCTGACGCAAGTAATTGAACTGTAGAGATCTTTAATTGACCCTACATTATCCTAATAACACTAAACACATTATACGTGCATCACAAGCACCTATTACTACTAAGCAATCGCATCTTCTGATCTCATTGTTGCATCGCTCTGTAGGTAGCTACAACATTTCCGTTCAGCTAATACAAACTGCATACAACCATAATGGCAGTGCAACAATTATTTATTTTGGCTAAATAAATATCTATACCACGCACTAAAAGCCATGGAACATGCATCAGAAGGAATAAAAGATTCAGAGAAATATTTTGACAAAAATCTGGCAAAAAGCTGAGCGGGGATTTTCTAGACTCTTCTGAAAGTCGGACAAGATCCTAATTCTCGTGGCAGTAGTATTATATCCCGGCATAAACATACAGGAAGTGAAACCATGGCCACAGAGGCAAAGAAAGACACAGCCGAAGCTATATTGATTACAATCCAAACCTATAGATAGTCTGTAGATAGGCTAAACAGCCTGGGCCAGTGCAACATAGGCTTACCTTGGATACTACTCCGCAGAAGACAGGTGAGAATAACAGTGTTTAATAAGTCCTATCCCCAGTGTAGAGCAGACTAATAAATACAGTTGCAGATTTTTGCAGCAAGACGCTATTGTAAATACCTGGATGCAAGATTTCAACTGTTCAAAGGCATGAAGCTAGCTATGGGGGATTCCTCTGCCAAATGCCATAACCAAGATTGTCAATTATGCTAACATGATAGCAATTTTTAGATCTGAGTAGCACCTTACCTTGATTCATGCCTATTTATAGATATATATAGCTATATAATGCCTATATAGTGTGAATAACATTTTTTAAATTTTGACATCTCTCTTTTAATTATTATACATCCAGAATGCATATTCTGGGACATGAACATATTATGAAGGCCAGTAAAATTCATGCATTATGGAGGTTAAGACTTCCATTTTTTATTCCTGGTAGCTACACCCTTAGTGGTATGCTATTTCTCTTGTGATATTCATAGTGTGATATCTAAAATTGTTTTATTACATGCACCCAATCTGTCTACCTGTATGAGACAGGCAGAATAGTATGTGATTATTTCCCATGTGGCACACCACTTGGCCAAATATTTTATGTGCAGCCTTTCAGCCCGCTGCACGTGAACATCTTCAGACGAGAAGAAACTGCCTGCTCGTCGAGTCATAAAAATTCCAAAAAAAGGTCCCTCCAAGGATAACGACGCCACCAAGATTTTCTTGAAGGCTTTCCTATCTCCCTTCTTTTCCCCTTCTATACTACCTTGGATATCTTCTTTCAGTTAAGTTGGGATCAATACCAAGGATTTTACTTACTCTTGTCTTATTGTCCTTGTGTCTGTTTTTTAGTGCTTGCCCATAATACTCAACCTCATTTGTAAGAAAAGGATAGCATAACATGGAGTCAGATTGTGCCTTGAAAGTGAAAGCACCGTGTTCACTTGAATTATTATCGCTCACAGAAACTCATTCACTATTAATTTTTTGATTAAAAAGGGGTAAATTACCCTTCATTAATAGAAATATATAACATCACCTAAACTGGTGACCTGCGCCAATAACAGATCAAGGTCGACAGACAGGCAGACTGGGTGTAGGTAGTGAAACTGTATTCGGGAAATGACATAGACTCTAGAGGACTTGAGGTATAAAAGCAGTCATACATTAATTATCTTTTATTTTTTCATTGACACCGACTACTGCAGAGTAAGGTGCTATTTTTAATAATTAACTCAGCAACTATTCAAATTGGTTTTGTGTTTAAAAAAAATTGAGACCTACTTGTGTATGAAACAAACTGGCACACAGGAAAAATATGTAACAATACAATTCTGTCATTTTGATAAAATTCTTGTACCAACTTGGTGTCAGCAGATTCTAAGCCACTGCGCAAGTGACCTGCTGGTGAATTCACAACACACACCAAAGCAAAATAGATACCCATTTAAATTCCCAATTTTTGTGACAACCTTGGTGTCAAAAGCTCGTGCTCAGCAACAAGTGGTGCAACCTCGCCTCAGTGAAAAAGAACTTTGAGGAATTGCAATCTCACAGCACACATAGGAATTAAATTTATCTCAATCTCTCAACAAAAACAATTTGCATTTCACACGTTGGTACACATCCCACATTGACAAGACATTGCAATAAGAAATAATTATTTCCAGTCGGTCACCAGAATCACAACTTGAAAACCAGATCGCCGACCAAGCCCACACAATCAACATGTCTGAGGACGGGAACCCTGACAACAACCTTATTGTAGGAAATCCATCAACTTCCAACAGCATAACTGCAAACAAGGACTTCAATGTCACATCTTACATGCCTGAAGCATCAGGTTTCTGGTTTTACTTGCTAGAAGCCGACTTCACAGCACATGCCATCACAGATGACCAAACCAAAGTCCGGTTGACGCTCAAAGCCCTACCACCACAATTACGATTATCACTTCAGGACATAGTCATGAATGGAGGAAATGACCGCTACAATAAAATTAAAATCAAAATTACTTCTTTAAACACACTACCGGAATCAGCTCGCATAAGACAAATTCTGGACAAAGAACGACGAGGAACCCGCACAATGGCACAGTTTCTGGCCCATCTACGACACCTACTTAGTAGTGACTCGGAATCCGTTGCACACCACAACAGCCCGTTCTTGAAAGAAATGCTCATGAGGGAAATACCGACCAGCATCAAATATGCACTATTGGTCAACAATAAAACAACCCTAAGTGACATTGTGGAGGCAACAGATAAAATACTAACTGAATACCCAGAGTCTAACATTCCAGTAAACAACATCAGCAGTGTTCAGCCAACATCCACACAACAGCCACAACACAACACAGCTATGCACAGCGACACCACTCAAACTATCAATGCTCTGACCTCACGAATGTCAGAAATGGATTTCAAAAGTAGAGCACTCCCACAGGAAAAAGACCATCTTTTGAAAAGAATTGACCACCTGGAGAGAACAATCCACAACCTGGAGGACAAAATGAATAAAGAAAAACAATCATTCCTGACCAGACTGCAAAAGCTGGAACAACGACCACATCACAACAACCATGGAAACAGAGGAAGAAGCACTTCCCACCGACGTGAACCTTCTGCAGAAAACAGAACGCGTTGCCATTTCCACAGGCGCTTTGGGACAAATGCTCGCAGATGCACAATACCATGTGACATGAGCAACATTTTCAACAACCAGGAGGGAAACTGAGATCCCGTGATGACAACACGAGCACCGTCACGGCAATAACCCTCAAGAAGACTCGTCTCCTAACCATAACAGACAGAAAAAGCAAGTTTGCCTTCTTAATAGACACAGGTGCTGCTGTCTCTGTCATTCCACCTCAAGCAACGAACTCAGAAATGAGGAAGTTAGCAGCCTTCGCGCTGCCAATGGTTCCCGCATACCCATCTATGGCGAGCGGCTGATGACCTTCAATATTAGCCTGCAAAAGGATATAACTTGGCCATTCATCATAGCCCAGGTTGATTAACCAATTATCGGTCCTGACTTGCTTGCCCACCACAAGCTTGTGGTAGACCTACATAACAGGCGGCTCATGGATACCTTCACGAGCCTGACTGCCTCCGCAGGCCTGGCTTTAGACGGTGCAACACTCAACACCCTAGGAGATGACCCAGACTGCTATAGAAAATTATCAGAGAAACACAAAACCATCACAATGCCTAACACTGCATTGACCAAACCTAAGCATGATGTGAGACACATTATCACAACAACGGGACAACCAGTATTCGTGCGCCCCAGGCGACTTAATCCTAAAGTCACAGACTCGGCAAAAGAAGCCATAAAAGGAATGCTGCAGGATGGGACCATCCGACCCAGTAAAAGCCCTTGGGCCTCACCATTACATGTGGTACCCAAGAAGGTTGGCTTCCGATTGTGCGGAGACTACAGGAATGTTAATTTCCAGACAGTACGCGATAGCTATCCCCTAAAACACCTGCAAGACTTTTCAGCACAACTGGCAGGAAAAAACATATTTTCAAAGGTTTATCTTGCCAGTGCCTACTTCCAAATCCCCATGGACGAGGAAAGCATACCCAAAACGGCTATCACCACCCCTTTTGGATCTTTTGAGTTCACTCGCATGCCCTATGGCCTCAGCGGTGCAGCTCAAACCTTTGAACGATTTCTTGACACAGTCCTCCGTGACATATCCGTCGCAGGACGCCCAGTCACGAACTTCAACTACGTGGAAGACATACTAGTTGCCAGCTGAAATGAGACTGAGCATCTCTAAGACCTTGAAGAACTTTTCACTAGACTAGCAGTTCATAGGCTAGTCATTCACCCACTCAAAAGTGAATTTGGACGCCCCGAAGTGGAGTTTCTTGGACACAGAATAACCAAACAGGGAATTCTGCCGTTCCCCGAGAAGGTCAAGGCTATCAACAATTTTGAGAAGCCTGTGTTCATCAGGACGCTCCGAACCTTCTGTGGAATGATACAATTTTAGAACAGATTCTTGCATGACATTGCCTCAGTCATGGCACCACTTAACACACTTCTATCGGGGAAGCCCAGAAAGAATGACAAAATTGAGTGGAACCCAGAAGCAAACCAGCCAGTCAAAAATGCAAAAGCAGCACTAGCTCAAGCAACAATGCTTCATCACTCATTGCCTGATGCACCGACTGCGATTGCAGTGGATGCTTCCAACACCACAGTGGGAGCAGTGATACAGCAGCTCCAAGACAATGAATGGAGACCGTTAGCTTTCTTCAGCAAGAAACTACAGCCAAGGGAAAGGAAATACTCCACCTTTGGTCGACAATTGCTTGCTGCTTATCTATCAGTGAAGCACTTCCGCTATTTCATCGTAGTCATAGATTTTGCCATCATCACCGACCATAAACCATTGGTTGGTGCACTTCACAAACGACAGGAACGATACATCCCTCGGGAGAGCCGCCAACTCTCCTACATCAGTCAGTTCACAACTGATATCCGGCACATTGCTGGAAAAAGGAACCAAGTCGCAGACGCCTTGTCACGATGTCATGATCAAGAGGAACCAGCCACGCAACTGACTCTTGAACCAATCGATGAGGATTGCGATTACCTTCTCACAGCAATATTCACGGGCATTGATAAAGAACGACTTCGCAAGGAACAACTTCAAGACCAAGAGTTGAAAGCACTACTCGAAGACGAGGATTTAACATTCCGCACACAACAAGTTGATGGAATTTACATGCACATACATGACAATGTGTGCCGAACTTACATTCCACAGACAATGCGCTAGGAATTCTTCCATAAAGTGAACAACACCGCCCATTTTAGGAAGAGTGCCACAGTTCAGCACCTTGACACGCGTTATGTGTTGCCAGCCATGAAGAAAGACAGCTGACAATGGTGTGAGCAGTGCACAAACTGTCAAAAAAGCTAAATAAGTCGTCACAACTTTGTTCCATCACAAACCATTCCACCAGAAGGAGGAAAGTTTGCGCAGGTACATCTCGATCTCGTGGGACCCTTACCTCACAATGAGAGGTACGAATACCTACTCACCATGATCGACAGACATACCCGCTGGCCTGAAATCTGTCCCACCAAAGATGCACGAGCAGAAACAGTCTGCAAAGCTTTCCTTGCCACCTGGATCTCACGCTATGGTTGCCCCATCAGCATCACCACAGACCGCGGTCCTCAGTTTGAATCAGCATTATGAACCAGTCTCATGGAAACCCCTGGTTTGTTGTGAATCAGGACCACCGCTTATCACTCTCAGGCCAATGGCCTGATTGAACGACTCCACCGCCGAGTCAAGAATGCATTAAAAACACAAGCAGACCCTCACCACTGGGTGGAAAAACTTCCACTCATCCTCCTAAGCATGCGAACCGCAGTAAAAGAGGACATCGGCTATACAGCAGCAGAACTCATGTTTGGAGTAAATTTACGACTTCCATGCGACCTGTTGGTCAGAAACCGCAATTCTGCACTGACCGACATCACCGAGTACAGCCAGAGACTCCAAAGCTTCATGAACAAAGTTGGTCCGACACAGTCCCGACCAATTCAACCAGCAGAGGGGCACCTCGACCCCAAACTCAAAACAGCGACGCACGTCTTTGTCCGCACCGACAGAGTACGGCGCCCGCTCGAAGCACCCTACGAAGGACCGTTTGAGGTAGTTCAACAAACACCGACACACTACACCATCAAGCAAGGAGGCAAAACCGACAATGTCCATGTCTCTCGTTTGAAAGCGGCCCATGGCATAGACGACGTATTCCCTGAAAGACATTCACATGTCAGGATAAGTATCGGAAACGTTCCGTCGACCACACCAGGCCCAGACCGAGTTCCCAGACCAGACGCAGCACGTCCAGAGGACCGGCACGCGTCACGAACCCAGACTACCAGACAACCAGCAAATTTACCACCGCAAGCCCTCACAGGACGGCGAGCACATATAAGCCCACAACATTAAGTCAGGTTGTTCACTCAAACCACCAGGTCTGGCAGAGCAGTAGGAGCACCAGACCGCCTCAACATGTAGCTAACGCTTAGCATTTGGACGTCAGCCAAGCAGGGGAGAAGACAATACTGCATCCCTGGCTGCAGTCTGAATGGGGAGTGATGTAGAGGTTCTTAATTGACCCTACATTATCCTAATAACACTAAACACATTATACGTGCATCACAAGCACCTATTACTATTAAGCAATCGCATCTTCTGATCTCATTGTTGCATCGCTCTGTATGTAGCTACAACATTTCCGTTCAGCTAATACAAACTGCTTACAGTCATAATGACAGTGCAACAAATATTTATTTTGGCTAAATAAATATGTATACCACGCACTAAAAGCCATGGAACATGCATCAGAAGGAATAAAAGATTCAGAGAAATATTTTGACAAAAATCTGGCAACAAGCTGAACGGGGTTTTTCTAGACTCTTGTGAGAGTCGGACAAGATCCTAATTCTTGTGGCAGTAGTATTATATCCCGGCATAAACATACAAGAAGTGAAACCATGGCCACAGAGGCAAAGAAAGACACAGCCAAAGCTATATTGATTACAATCCAAACCTATAGATAGTCTGTAGCTAGGCTAGACAGCCTGGGCCAGTGCAAGTTAGGCTTACCTTGGATATTGCTCCACAGAGGACAGATGAGAATAACAGTGTTTAATATGTCCTATCCCCAGTGTAGAGCAGACTAATAAATACAGTTGCAGATTTCTGCAGCAAGACACTATTGTAAATACCTGGATGCAAGATTTCAACTGCGCAAAGGCATGAAGCTAGCTATGGGGGATTCCTCTGCCAAATGCCATAACCAAGATTGTCAATTATGCTAACATGATAGCAGTCTTTAGATCTGAGTAGCACCTTACCTTGATCCAAGCCTATTTATAGATATATATCGTTATATAGTGCCTGTATAGTGTTAATAACATTTTTTAAATATTTCATCTCTCTTTAATTATTATACATCCAGAATGCATATTATGGGACATGAACATAATATCAAGGCCAGTAAGATTCATGCATTATGGAGGTTAAGACTTCCATTTTTTATTCCTGGTAGCTACACCCTAAGTGATATGCTATTTCTCATGTGATATTCTTAGTGTGATATCTAAAATTGTTTTATTACATGCACCCGATCTGTCTGCCTGTATGAGGCAGGCAGAATGGTATGGGATTATTTCCTATGTGACACACCACTCAGCCAAATATTTTATGTGCAGCCTTCCAGCCCGCTGCCTTTCAGCCCGCTGCACGCGAACATCTTCAGGCGAGAAGAAACTGCATTCTCGTCGAGTCATAAAAATTTAAAAAAAAAGTCCCTCCAAGGATAAAGACGCCACCAAGATTTTCTTGCCGGCTTTCCTATCTCCCTTCTTTTCCCCTTCTATTTTACCTTGGATATCTTCATTCAGTTAAGTTGGGATCAATACCAAAGATTTTACTTACCCTTGTCTTATTGTCCTTGTGTCTGTTTTTTGGTGCTCGCCCATTATACTCAACCTCATTTGTAAGAAAAGGATAGCATAACTTGGAGTCAGCTTGTGCCTTGAAAGTGAAAGCACCGTGTTCACTTGAATTATTATCGCTCACAGAAGCTCATTCACTGTTAATTTTTCGATTAAAAAACGGTAAATTACCCTTCAATAATAGAAATATATAACATTACCTAAAGAACGATCACGTGACATAGTAAAATTAATATATTGTTAGGTTTGCCAAACTATTGTATACCGACAATCACCTGCTCTATGGATGTTGACCAGCTCGGAGAGTTGGCCATGAATAGTAGTAGTACTAGAACGTGTTCACACAAGCAGATTGTGAGAATATTCTACTTATTCAAAACGCTGGTCATTCGCGCACATTTCTTCAGATGGTTATTGTTAATACGCTCCAGAAATTATATTAGACCATTTTGACCCTCTAAAAAACTGTCATGTTATTTAACAGATCCTATTCCGCTGATACAAATTGTAAACAATTTCGACGGTACAAAATCTAGTGCACCTCTAGAACGGGCTGGTAACTGAACCAGTTCCGTACACGTTCCGAACAAGTTTGCGCCACTATGTTTGTAACATAACTACTGTATGTATATACCCATTGTCTTGCGATGCCATACGGCATTGCTGGGATAAAAGGCCCAAGGATCAAACCCTGCGGTATTCGTATATTTTACGCACTGACTGAGTAAGTTAAATGTTTGGCGTACTGGCAGAGTAAGCAAAATAGTTCTGCCACCAGCTATGTTTTTGCGTTGATGGAGAGGCGAGACGAGGCAGGCCAAGGTGAATCGAAAAAAGTTGAGGAAAGTCAACGTGGGTGAGGACGAGTCGAGGCAAGTCAAGACGGGGATGAGACGAGGGACTCGGTAAACCTTCCTGTGACCCTCGTTAGGGCTCACAAATTTGAGTTATGCATTACTCTCCCCCACAGCACCTATCGTACAATTCACTTCCTGTGAGTAATGTATTTCCTTATAAGATTAATGTATTTTATTTTACAACATTGTGCTAACTCCCATTGAAAATGTGTCGTGTATGTGTAAGGGTTTGCAAGCCAAGTCCTGCATTGCTCTCCCCCACGTTAAATTATGTATGTATAGATATACAGCTTTTAGTATTAAATTCCCTGCTCAATTATAAACTGGTACAAATGTAACATTAAGGTATCATACATATTTAAGTCATTGTATTAACCTCCACTGAAATGTGCCACAGATGCTGTATTCCCTCTGATGGCGGGATTCCCTCAGTAGTGGCAGTGCCGGGGAAAAATCAATTCGTAATTCCCGGCATTGAGGAAATCCATGAAAGGGGCCACCCACAAACAAGAACTCTGGGGGCGCAGCCAATAAAACTGTGTGGCGCCAACCAACGTCTGAGGCGCAGCCAATCAGCAGCTGGAAGCTGCACGTAAGAGCCTCAAAAGGTTGAGCCCAGGAATAAAGGAAAGTGATAATTTAAGAATAAA
>SDVV010006106.1:0-18692 GCA_016164225.1 Gammarus roeselii
GATATATATATAGATAGATAGATAGATAGATATATAGATATAGATATAGATAGAGATATAGATATAGATATATATAGATAGAGATTGATAGATATATATAGATAGAGATTGATAGATATATATAGATAGAGATTGATAGATATATATAGATAGAGATTGATAGATATATATAGATAGAGATTGATAGATATATATAGATAGAGATTGATAGATATATATAGATAGAGATGGATAGATATATATAGATAGAGATTGATAGATATATATAGATAGAGATTGATAGATATATATAGATAGAGATTGATAGATATATATAGATAGAGATAGACAGATATATATATACAGATATATATATACAGATATATATATACAGATATATATATATATACAGATATATATATACAGATATATATATATATAAATAGATATATAGATAGATATATATATAGATATATATATAGATATATATATATCCATCCAGTTGACATTCCCAATTGTCAACAACAGTGATTTGTTAACACTGGTACAGATTCTTTAATTTTCTTTCTTTGCAGACTAATACATCTGTAGCTATAAATCAAAGCTGATTCAGTAGTTTCTATTTCAATCAAGTTGTTGGAGCTATAAACAAATCAGGTTCAAGTAGCGCAGTGACATAAATCTCAAACACAATGCCTTCATCTATTGACTGCAAGGTCTATGTTGGTGACCTTGGTTCATCAGCCTCCAAGCAAGATCTGGAGGAAGCCTTCTCTCAGTATGGCCGCCTCAACAGCGTGTGGGTAGCCCGCAACCCTCCAGGCTTTGCCTTTGTTGAGTTTGATGACAACAGAGATGCCGAGGATGCAGTCAGAGCTCTCGATGGAAGGTGAGATGATTTTGTTGACAATTTTGATTGTAAATTTTTAATTATAATTATAAAGTATTTACCTAGAAAGCAGTGTTACATTTCCTATAACGGGTATGAAATGCAGCTTCTACAAATTTTAGCATCAGTGCTTTGAGAACATGGATGTAGCTCTATGCACTAATGATTCAAATCTTGCTTCCGTTGCCCACAACGAATTGCTAGGTCAAGTGACCCTTCCACCTAAGGAACAGCAGCTTCCCTAGGCACCCGTACAGAATAAATGAAGATTTATCCTTGCCAAAACCTTTGGTGCAGTGGGGATGCAGATTCCACTTCTACGAGTGATCCAGAATTTTCTCTCGATCTTGCTTGCAGGCCCTCCGACTTTTAATTGTGTGCTTGTGCCTTCTTTCCTCACCAACCCTCCATTTTTCAGGAACATCTGCGGCCGCCGCGTGCGAGTAGAACTATCCAATGGGCGATCTCGTGGTGGTGGCGGTGGAGGAGGCGGCGGCGGCCGCTACGCCGGCGGTGGAGGCGGTTTCGGTGGTCGGGGAGCTCATTCAGAAGACAAGTGCTATCAGTGCGGCGAGCGGGGACACTTCGCCAGAGACTGTGGCTCCTCTCGCGGTGGCGGTGGAGGCGGTGGCGGCGCCCGCAGGAGAGACAGGTATGAGGACGGGACTGTTCGCCTGGGAGGAGGCTCGTCTTGTATCCAGAATAACCTGCATCGCTTGGCAAAATGTAATAACTACCCGGAATATTCTTCCTCGTTGAGCAGAGATCAATCCTTGATGCCAATAATAAAGTTAGTGGAAAGGTATCAATGTTGGTGTTGTATTGTTATACGAGTACCTGAGAGCTTTTTATTCAGTGAAAATTGCTTAAATCAGTTGGAAGGAACTACAAACCAGACTTTATGTAGGCTGTTGATGGTGTGTAACTGCAGAGGTTGGTCAGCAGTGTGCAAAGCACCCCTTTACCAGTGTTTGGTAGCTTATCACTTATTTGCTCTTTCGGGCACACATATTGATTGCCCAGTCAGTTGTGTGCTACTCATCCGTAACATGAATTGCCACATGCATAATTAGTGATATTGCTGCATTTTCAGCTCTACTCGTTGCCATCAATTGTGAGTAAGAAGATATATGAACTTCTTAGCTACCACGACTTAGAACTAACATTTTTGTTCATTTTTCAACCCTTGGATGTCTTTGGTTATATATTGAATAGCTTATTTGGTCTACACTTAGTAACTGGGTTTGTGTGTTTTATAGGGCAAACGGTTGAGCAAGAGCACAACCGAACACAGGCCTGCTGGTGCTGTCAGGTTCTCTCCGCTGCCATGTGTTGTGCTGCAGTACCACCCCCCTCCTACACATCTGAGTTAACTACCTCTACCGCCCACCACCCCCCTGCAGCGTTAGAGCATCGTCCTGACCAACGCTACTACTACTACCACCATGCCACATCTTCACCCTCCCATCACTACTGTTTCTACAACTGCAAGGGTCTCTTCTTCCACACAACCTCTTCCTCGCGCGCGTCTCGTACTTGTCATCCCTTCTCCCGGTCCAATTACCACCACTGCTGCTGCTGCTCCGTTTCTTTGATCGGCAGCACAGTACCAAGATTATTATTGGTTCATCATCGTTGCGCCTGCGCTCTCAATTTCATCCGCCGTTGTCTGCACTCTCCATCAATTTCATGCGCCACTGCCAAAATTCTTCATTTCCAAACCACTCCTGCCTGTGTTCTTGGTATCCTAAGCCACTGTGCCGTGAATTGATCGGCCCAGACTGCGTTTTGTCTGACCATCTTTGGCCAATCTTAATTTACGAGCTTTGGGGTTGAGTCAGCTGCAATTTCATCTGCCAGTGACTTCGTTCCCAATTAGACTGGCTATTGCTTCTCAATTTCATCTGCTGCTGCTTGTCAACGCTCTCAATCAACTTCATCGGCCTTTGCCAACGTTCTCAATTTCATCTGCTGTTGCCATCAGCATCGGCAGTTGCCTGCGCTCTCAATGTCACCGGCGTTGCCTGCATGGCGAATTCCCGTCACTTCCAATCTGCGTACTCTATACCATCGGCCGTTTCTCAATAACTTATCTGTGGCTTTTACAGCGATCTCAATTTCATCAGCCGCTTAGAAAGGAACAAGTTGAAGAGGTGTAGCTCCCTTCTCCTAGGCTCCTGAACAGCGAGACAGCTTGCCATGATCCTGCAGAAGGCGGTGCCTCCTTAGCTTCTTAGCAGCACCTGCTCCTCTCGCAATCATTGTCACTCCCGTCGCCGCGTCGCTCGATTTCTCAACTCCATTACGTTTGTCTGCTTCACAATGTTAATTGCTCGAGCAAGGGTAAGTCTACCCTAGGGCCAGCAGTAGATTATAACTGCTTGGTGTCAATCCTAGCGGTGGTAGAGGCGGTAGATTGATTCAGTTTAGGTCGACAGAGGGCGGTGGAGCTAGAGGCGGTAAATTTGGTATGGATCGCTGAGGCGTAAGATCTAAAGTGTAAGATGACCGGGAGACGCACAATTGATAGAGGCATGGGTTAGGGAGATCAATATGCATACAATAGTTTGTATAAGAGTTTTACTTCATGTGCAGCATTGATTTGGGGTTCGCGACTAAATTTTTTTCTTCAGAAACCACTTCTCTTTTTGTACGAAGTTTTCTTGTGGCGATAAGCCCCTGAAGCATGACCATTCTATCTCCCACAAATCAATGTCATGTACCAAATCGTGTGCGGGTCTTCTTCGCACTGTGGGGGGAGATCCCCCGCAGCACTCATTTCAGATGATTTGAAGCAAAAAAGTTGAGTTGAAAGGACGTCTATATTTCATGTGGTATCCGATTTTATCCAAATTGATGTAGTTGGTGAGTTCCACCCAATCACCGAGTGCGGGGAAGTCACCCCCGTCGAATTGCTACTGAGTGCCATTGCTACTGAGTGCCATTGCTACTGTGGGACTCATTGTTGGAGGTGGAGGATTGCTATAGCAAATAGGGCAGAAAATAGTAAATTGGTCTACGCCAAACATCGTTCATGAATGGCGAGATGTACAGCTTCGTAAAAACGATAAGAGATGCGGGATTGACAGAGGCAATAGATTAAGTATAAATGGCCAGGCAAACAATGTTAGAAGGCTGTACATTTATTGCGGTTTGGAACTTTACTAGAAGATAACATAGTTCACTGAATCGGGCTCGGTAAGAATCGTGCTGCTTTGGGGATTCACTGAAAATATCACTTGTTGGCGTTTTCCTGTGAGAAATCTTTTTTAGGGTCGAGAGCAATATTTCTCTTTCATAGTGTTGGATAACTCAAAGCACAACAGGTTTCATTCACATTCATTTATTCCTACTACTCTCAAACACACACACTGACACTGGCTGTCCATTCTCACCGATTCCTATCTTGAGCTTTTTCTCGCGTACACTGCGAACATGGTTTGGAAGTGAGGTTTCGTTTCCTACGTAAAGCATACAATTTTATTGAAAGAATGCTAATAAAACTCAATGATAGAGTTTGATTATTGTGTTCGTTATTTCATGTTCTGTGTCGGTGACTCGATATCTCCACTCATCACAATTTTTAATGTTTTCTGTTAGAAAAACCATTCACGTACCTGTAGCTGCAGTGAATGTAGAAGTTGCTTGAATTTTCAACCATCAGAAAGCCACACTTCTTGCTATATCGGGTTAGCTACACGATAAGTGAATTGGGCCGCTGTCTAGCCTATTATTGTTGTGTTTATAACAAGTCTTCTCTCAATTTCGTTCAATCTCTTCACCTGCAACTTCCATTTAACCTAATCCAAATGCCGTTACGCAGCTTGGTAGCGCGCCTGATGTATCATGTTTTTTGCTACAGTATCACAGCAAGAAATGCCTTCAGTCAAACTTTGTAGCTACCTTCCCTTAATCTGATATGAAAAATCAACTAATGCCCCTCCCACTCCCTTGAATAGGTATAACAAAGTCTTTAGGGTTCAATTCGGGCTATTGATACCTCAGAGCGATCATTACGAAGTGTTCCTGTGGCGCAATCGAACGATGAAGACTCCTATTGCGCGTGGTATCCGTGTATTCGTAGTTGGATTATTTGTTTCATAGTGTTTTTTCGTTTAGGTCTGCATTTAATTTTTGCCGAAACTAGGTTAGACAGGCAACCTCTTTTTTCATGTTACTGACAAACCTGCTCATTTTTTTCTCCTCTTGACCTCATGTGATTTCAGCTTGACTAATCCTCTTTTCCTCCCACTCCTCAATTGAGGTATTTTTTCTTTCATAATTATCACATTCCTCTTACCTAGTTATTATTCTTTCCTAACTTATCACCTCTCCCAACTTCCCCTAACCCCCTCTCCTTGTCCTCCCGCCCCCACCCCAAAGGAGTGCTTCTCGTGACCGCTCCTCTGACCGCCCCAGGTCCCGCTCCAGCTCACCCCGCCGTCGCCGCTCTCCCTCGCGGTCCCGCTCTCCCAGGCGGATTTCCCGTTCTCCCAGGCGCTCCCGTTCTCCCAGGAGGTCTCGCTCTCCCCTCGACCGACGCTCACGGTCTCGCTCCTAAGACATGGACTTCCTCAACAGGTTAGTAGCACTCTGTAGGTGCAATGTAATGCCAGAGTTATTCGGGTTAGTGTGCAGCGCAATTCCCTTCGTGCGTTCGGTGTTGGAAAAACTTCACTAGAAAGTGATGGAAGTCAGACTCTGAACTAATGTCGTTTTTCTATTCATTCCTGCTGTGCCTGGTATTACTTACCTGAATGTTGGTCTCATCGAATTATGTTAGTCCTAAAACCAAATACCTTTACCATTGCAATAGGTTATTGCGGACTGCCTTACTACTTGTTTGGAAATGTTCGAAATATCGTGCAAACACCTTTAGAACCGGTTACTCCTCACTTATTAGCTCGAAACATGGTCTTTGCTGGAGGAAGAGAAGAGAGCCCATGAGAAATGTCGTAGCCATTGTCGGCTTGTGGCCGTCGAGTGCTGACAAGCCTTTGCGTTGCAATAGAGGGTGACGCGTTTTACACCGATCAGTTGGTAACGTAGGAACCTATTGAAATTGTTGAAAGCTCAACTTTTTCGGTCCGTAGACATCACATGAGCTTAAGATATACGTGACGGTTCGTACAAGAACCGCAATGATGTATCGCACGATCAGGAAGATGCGTCCCCTACGGACGAGCTTGCGATGACTCACGTCTTGGCTCCTGTTGAAATAAGAATCTAATCAAGATCGCGGGGGAGTTGACCACCGAGAAGTCAAGTTATCGCGTCCTAATGCTATATGTCAAAGAGCAATAGTCAACCTGCATGCGCCGATTTAGGGACAACTTGCAGCAGAAAGGCAATGTTATAATGTAAGTTGGTGCTAGTTGAATAATAATCTCCCGATTTGTGTGTGCATGTAGTTATGTCGTTTTCGCGATGAAATTGCTCAATAACGCGGTAAATAAAGGGCAACTGAACTGATTTTTTATCACTTATGATATTGGTAGATTCACCTATTCCGCAACTGAAGAGGCAATGCTGAATCTTCCTTTTTTCCACTTCGAATGGTAGATAATATAGTGGCTTCGAATGGTAGATAATATATATAGTGGCTTCTATTTGCGGTGACGTAATGAGTTAGCGTTGTAATGCTCCACTAAGCTCATGCGTGAGGATCAATTACTAATATATATATATATATATATATATATATATATATTAGGGATAAAAATTGAGGCGCCATAATTTTTCCGACTTCGGTGAAGTAGAACAACGAAGAAGGACAGAATTTAGCTACTGTTGTGTGATCGAATTCATCGGTGGAATTGTTCGATCCTGTCCTCTTTGGTTAGGAGTGTTCTATTTTCGTGGAATTAAATAGCTGCCAATTTTTTTTTCAGATTCGCTAGATGTGGCGAGATGCGTTGGATTCAACTGCACTTCCATCGTCATCAACGGTGTCAATATTCGTCTACAAATTAGTTAGCTGCGCTCTCAACATGTCTCTTCGATTGCAACCTCGAATTGCTCCTTAGGTTCTTCGCTGGTTACCATTTTAACGTAATCACCTGAAAGGCATGAGTCTCCTGAATGTTTGTGTGCGTGTTGCGGCCCTTGACCTGCGTGTGTGTGAGTTGGCGTCGTCACGCACACGCAATTGCCGTGTTTCACTTGACGGTACGGCAGGTGCATTTTACCCAACAAGTCTTGCCGCTATGAACATGATCTATAATAGTTTTGTGGCGGGTTACGTTTGTAGCCCTGGTAGCCTGCGCGCTGTCTGTTTAAGGTGCATTTCATCTTTTTAGTGACCATTGTGGTACGGACTTCCTTGATAAGCTTCATTAACTACTTCGAGTTTCGATATTCAATTAAAAAGTTGAAATTTTTATTAAGTAGGAAAGACAGAGTTTTTATCTAATTTTACATAATCTTATTGGCACGTCACTGATTTTTTTTGTTAATTATGTGACAATGAAACTTCTCAGTCGATGTGTTAGAGCGAAAACAGCACTTCTGTATCGCGTTCGTGACTACCCTTCAAGACTAGGTACCGAGTAAGTTTCCCCTCGAGGTCCAAGTGTGGCACAGTCATTACCAATGTTTTTGATGTTGGTACTGGTGTAGGATGTAGTGTCTACAAATGTACTCCGTGAATTTGCTTGATTGTAGCACCATTAGTCGTTTAGATGTATGAAAATATTGTTTTGTCAATTTTTCATTTTGAATTACACCTGTATTACGGTACTCCCTGTTCTATTTTTGTCCCTTCATGTTAGTTTAGCGCCGTGGCAGCGTTTTAGCTGCTGACTGTTCGTCGTGGGATCAGATTTTCATCCAAGCCGCAATTAGTTAAATGGTGACAGTTTTCAACATAGTATCTGTCCATCACTTGAAGATTCGGAATTGGCTCATAACCACGAGCGAGTGATCCTCCTCTGAATGGACGCCTGTTTGGCGGCCGGCCTCTTGGTTCCCGCTGCTTCCTCGCCACACACCGAATCCCAATTTGTTCATGTCCTATATTCGTATAGTGTATGTCTCGCCCCTCTGCCTATTGTTTCCCATTCATCCAGTGTTAGACACGTAGCTTATCTTGGTTGATCTTTTAAATCCTAAACAGATCACAAGCATGCAATAATATCGCAGCCAGATGTTCAATGATTGGTTAAGGTAAGCTTCAAACTCCTTCAAAACGGCAACTAAGCTGATTTGAGGTGGGAATTTTTCCCGATATTTCCACTGATGCAGTTTGCCAAACCGCTCAGTAAGTTCGTGAAGAAATGGCTGTGGTGAATGGCCTTTTTGAATGAGATCCGGTGAAGCCCAACTCGTCAGCGACTGCACAGTGAGCCACATAACTTGAGATAAAACTTAGTATATCAACTTCACGTTTGGCAGGCCGAAATGATTGGCTTATGAACGCGGGTACTGAACAAGGAACTAATCCTGTACTAACTAACCTAATCCATTTAAAGTGGCGTAAGTGCACACTCTGCCTTAGTATTAGACAGGATTCCGTCAAGCATCTGTCTTATTCGCAATCGTGGACGAACCAATCATATGCCCCTGTTTTATGTGTCATTACCGTCCGACCCTCTACTGGTCTTACCACCTACGGCACCTCTGTTCGTCACAGTCCTACTAACATTGACTCGGTACTGTCTCTCCTCATCTGTGGCTGTGTTGCCCGGATGCGGTTGTCGATCGAACGCGTCATGACATCGTATACTACTATCTCTGAAAGCGAGCTCCATGATATCCCGTCGCTCTGCGATCTATGGGAGCACGCGCGAAATTGCATCATTTCGTTTATTCTTAAAAAAGTCATGTTCATGATTTAGAGGCCGACTCTGGCCGGGGGCACATTAAATGCTCATATTAGCTGGTACCTGAGCTTCCTGGCTGTGCGCCGGATGGGACTCCTGTACCGCAGCAGGAGGTAGGGACCAGCATTAACTACAACCACCTGCAATTTTGAAAGCTACGCCCTGACGGGATATAGGTCTCTTCTCCCTCTTCTTCATAATCTTTTTCGAAAACTCCTTAACCTATGTCCCTTGATATCCGATCTCGCTCAGGCTTGTGTAGTTCGAACCTCTCCTACTTGGGCATGATTGACCGGACATGACTACGCCTAGGTTTTCTCCTCAGCCCCTTCACTTCTGCTCTGATCATTTTGCCTTTCCACAATTCTCAATCCTCGATTTCTTGACACGCCCGCTCAAGGTTGCCGGACTTGAGGCGTTCGACTCGTCAGTGCCCGCGGCTCGTAGGGCCGTTTCAAGGGAACGAGCGGCTGTTAACTCGAAGAAAGTGGATCTCCTGCATAGAGATTGTAGATCCTCTAAATTAGATCACAAACGGCCCTTCCTTCGATAGAAGTTCTACCAAATCAGAGATGCCAGGTACCTTATAAGCCATAATCGACACTTACGAAGCAAACTGATGATAATGATGTACAACGATGTCCCAGGCGCGTTTAATTCCTAACTACGTCATGAGCACTTTATTTGACTGATGTCTGCTACGCTTTTAATTCGTCCTCTACTTACATGGAACCTTAATCGCAACCTATAACTTGAGTCGGTAGAGTAGAGAAGACATCGTCCTAGCCATCGGAAGACAAGCGGACCGCCTCTTTTTTTTTCCTCTATTCCGATTCAGACCAAGTGTCTTCCTGTACGGGTTCTGTCCTCGGCCTCGCTGGCGTTTTCGCCTTTTCCTTAACGATTGCACTTCTATCCCAACAACCTTACCTGCTGGGTTGGCTGTGTGCTCACCCGCTTACGGGGAAGAACGTCATGAAATCTCTATCACACCGGTCTCTGTCAACCAGTTGACATTCTTTCGCTATGAAAATGTATCTTGTGGATACGAGACCCTTACTCAATTGTAACAAGCTCCTCATAATTGTCATGTTCTAAACCACGGAGTGATGCGTTACTCTACCTATCTCTGGCATAGCGGTGTGGCATATCCCGTCGAGGTTATTATTCCTCTCTGTTCCCAAAGAAGTGTGGGCATGTTCCGTCAAGGCTAAGCAGAACTACGCTCTATGGTGTCGTTCGAAATGGTTTGAGACCAACATTTCCAATTACTGATTTCTGCCCCCCTCCCCCCACGTGTCTTTGTCGTCGAGATGTATGATGAACCCATTCTGTGTTAATTTCGTTTTATAGTGCGAGGTATGTAACTATTGACTTTCATATTTGGTCAATATCTAGATATTGTTTTATCAATGTGCACGAATTAGTTGCTCTTAATTTTCTTTACTTTTTGCCTATCATTTGATAGCAAGTATCGGGTGTACAATGTTTAAATGAAGCTGTATATTGATGTTAAGGCACCGAGACCTCCGAATTGAGCAAATATACGTTCCAGTTATTTGTAATGACAGTCGAGTATTCATGATTTCTCCTTGCAATGCTGGACCAACTAGATCATTGTAACAAAGACTCTTGTTGGTCTTCCACGGGCTTTTATCAAACGTTAGGCTATTTCTACAAGGCAACACCCTATCTAATGGAAACGCAAATTGTCTCGTGCGAGACTAGGTAATGGAGCTGATCGTATCCCGTGCTCTTAGGCGTACGTGAGCCAGTGCATGCCCCAGTTCTGAGGCATATCCCGCCGTCAGTTGCATTGCTTATTCACGGCGGTCGCATTGCATCGGTTTAGACAAAGGGGCTCGTCTCAGCTGAGTGCTGGTGGAGACACGCCCCTGAATTGAATCTTCTGTTTTTTTTTGCGACTGACAGAAGTGAAAAGTTGAATCTCTCGTGTGGTCGGTTATTTAAAAATTTAATTCGAACAAATGACACTATTTTTTTCTTGTCCACTAGTTCATCTGTGAATATTGACGCTCCATGTCCGGGGACAACACGCTCGCTCAACTGCTCTTGCATAGAGGTGTTCAATAAGAATGAGAGTGAATCTGTTCGAATTGAAGATATTCGTTGCGAGAATTTGAGGCTGGATGGATATAAAGACTTAGTATAGGCATGCTGCCCTCTCTCGTTTTCTGATAGGTTGTAGCTATAGTGTCGATAAAGCTAGGGTCAACCCCGATGCTCGTTATTACGCGAACAGACGAAAATTGTTCGTTTTAATTGTTAATTAATGTCCTGTGATCATTAAGAGTTTGATTCTTTTTGGCGATTATTAAAGTTATCTAATCTACATTAACATAAAATGGCGCTAGTTGATTTTGAAGCATGAAGCTTTCCGCGCATCTCTTCGGTTGACATCTTGTGCTGCAGGTGCGTGGCACAGAAACGAAGACCTGATGTTCTTAATTAGCAAATTTGTGCATGCCTGATTTCAGATAGTAAGTGGCGTGAAATCTGTTCAATCTCCGTAATGATATTAGCCTCAGAAATAGTACACTTCCGCTGCTGTGATGAAAATTGATTAATTTGTTGCTATCGTGCTTATTCGTACTTAATACATATAAGGTCGGAATCACCCGTCGGCCATAACTGGGGTCAAAAGCCCCGTTATGGCCAATAGCTTGACGCAACTCTCACTCTTCCAATGCACTCTAACCCAAACCAAACATAGTTCTATTGTTTAACGTGTCAGCCAGGATACCGCTGGACTTCTGGTTAAGAGTGAGGTCTGAAAAGCATATTAACTGCCATACTCTTACTGCGTTATAATTGCAAACACTGTAGCTATCAATTACTGCCCCCAGTTTCTCCACATCGTTCTGACTACTAAAACACTACTTGGTCCATGCTCAGACTAATCCGAAGGTATGCCTCGTAAACTGTACATAATTAGTGACTGGTTCTAATAAGTTACCTGTCGAGCACCGTCTAGCTGGAATTGTTGGAGACAGGTTAAAACACTAATACTTTTATTTTGCTGCTGCGTTGCTGACCTTGAAGGCCATCGACTGCAATATTTTTATTCATCAGATTGTATATATATTTATGAATAGGTACGGGAGAACAAACCGCCGTTTTCCGTGGTTTTTAACGTACTCTACAGCAGATTCCGTTTCGAATTTTAATTTTGTCTTGAAAAGAACATGCTTGGCGTAATAAATGTATAAATTTGTGAGGCTATATATTGAAAAGCCGATCGCGCCCTATGAGACAGCTTACTTAGGCTTTTACCCGAGCTTTGGTGGAGATGGGTCCCTTGATCTATTACAATATTCATCATTTTTTGTTCTATCATTGTCGATGTTTTAGCATGTCACCGTCATCAATCTGGATGCAAATCGGGTACTAGTTGATACTTCACGTGGTGGCGGAATGTGCATTGATAATGAACAGATTATTAACCGATACCACAGGCTGGTCCCTAGTTTGTGCTGGGACCTTGAACTGCACGTTTGTTTTGCTTGCAAAGTGTTCAATTAACGTTTACGTTGAAAGCGGTAAATCCGGTCAATAGGCCTTTATGAGTGAGCCCCCTGGCTTCTGGCGTGAACCAGGGCTCCAATGGGGGGAAGCCACACCCGGGAGGGACCAGCACCCCCTCCAGAGGGACGAAGACCACGATTTCAACGGCCTAGAACGTCAGTCTCCAAGATGACCAGCGCACCTCAGCCGAAGATGACCGGAGAGACGACCGCATCGACCGGTTAACCAGGAACGTCCAGGAATCTTCTAGGCCAAACGACCGGCATCTTTGAGCAGGAACGGAAGTTCTCGCCGCAATACCTAGCACAATTGACGACCGTTTGACTAGGCTCAAGGGTTATGTCAAGGCCATTTTTCTCCTTATCCACGAACTCTTGAAGAACCAACAAGCTAAAGAACTCGCCACTTACGCAAGTACCTCTACCTCCCTCTACGTCCGACGACACCTTCGACGGCTCTCCACCCCACAAAAACCCCAACCGAGCTCAGAGGGCTGCAAAGAGGAAGCAAAACACGCCATTTAATGAACACAACTTGTTCAACAATAGTCATACCTTTCCAGAACACCTGAAGATCATGTTCGACGCCCAAGACAGACCTGATATATGTCCATACACTTGGCGGTAAGAGATAGACTCTTTCACTGGCCGCCCAGTCCTGAGCGTCGCCACCTGCGGTGACGAAGGCTTTGCCATCAGAGTAGACATATAAAATGCCAAATAGTGCCACACCAGACTTTCTCCAAACGTTCAGGTTTGATTTACGTTGGAGATATCCCGAAGGAGGATTTCGAGGAGTACACCACTGGACTCATTCAATACGGATACCGCGTTGTCGAAGCAAAAATCGCACCAAAGATTACACCAAGAAGAGAGACCACCACAGCCCTAATATTAAAATTCTACTGCCCTAGTCCACCTAAATACTAAGACATTCTCTTCTGCGCCACCAAAACCAAGGTTACACCATTCGAGACGTCCGATGCGATGTTATAAATGCCAGAAATACAGACACACGAGCGGAAACTAATGGTAAGCAACGATGCTCGTACTATTAAGACGAAGATGACAAACGGGAAGATCCCCAGTCGTGCCGGTCCGATGAACCTCACTGTTTTTACTACAAAGTAAACGAACACCCTACCGGATATAGAGATTGCCTAAAGGATGAGATGAAGAGAGCGATCCTCCAATACCAGATAGATCACGGGGGTCGGGCGACGAGAGGCTGTTGTCTCGATGCGCTCTACCCAGGAGAAAAGACTGGCACCATTCCCCACCCACTTCCTCATACCGTTCAACGAAAGTGGTGCAAGCAAAGTTGCATTTTCAAATAAGCCATTTATAAAGATGAAGTCACTCACCGACTAACTTTGAGGAAAACCGAAAGAAATTCGACGACAAGGAAACAAATATCTGGCCTACGTCGTAGAACGTGAACCAAGTAACTCTATACAAAAGATTACCCACATAAACAAACTCATAGTTACAGGTGAAACACATCCGTCCTTCAACGATACCAAACTAATTATATACACCTCCCGTTACACACCTACAACAGACTTCATTGCTTTCGCCGAAGGTCTGGATGAGGATTACGGAGTTACGAAAGTCCGTCAAGCAACATGGATAAAATTACATCACGCAAGTTCTACCGCATACCAAATTAACTTCCCAGGATACGACGCACCGGAATCATAGTATTCCCGGCGAACAAGGAAAAACCAAAACTTAACCCAGTTGCAACATGGCCCCTAATGTGCAAAAAAAGGCCTCTTATACGGCCACGTTATTTCATGCTGCCAGCCGCATACACCCCAACGTTGTAGGAAGTGCGCCGGCGAGCACGACAGAAAAGACTGCACAGCCAGCCACCCTAAATGCTACCAGTGCTCATGCTACCATGAGGCAGGCAACCGCGACTGCCCAGTATGTATGGACCGAAGAGAAATGACAATCACACAAAATGAACGCAGAGTTACACGGAAACAAGCCATCCAAATCTGAAAATATGATAACCCAAACCGCCTCAATTATGCCAAAGCAGTCAAATCGTCGATTCAACCATACTCCCCCGACGACATTCACGCATCAGGACAACATCGTAACAAGACTCCAACACTCCTACATGGCTGCAGTGCTTCCTCACTCAGCCCAGCGACCGCCCCTGCGCCAGAGAAGAACAGTCCTAGAATTAATGTACACGGTGCCCAGGAGGATGCAGAGATGGATGCATCACCCGCAGTTCACCACGCAGCAAGGCTCACTGCTATAAAAACGAAAAGGCAATGGGATTAAGAAGCCTCCGGGACCCAGGCGCCACTGAGCAAGAAGATCGCTAACAACGGCCCGCCAGGACAAGAATCCAGAACTCCCTCCACCTGTCTCACTTTTGAACACCGCCATGTTTACACTGACGTCTTCAAAATATCGGATGGAATGGGAGCTGCCGCCGTAGGCGAAAGGACCTCGCATTCGGCCACCCTACCCCAAGAGGCCTCTGTATTCTCTGCAGAGCTGCACACCCTCGAATTGGCCATCTCCATAACAAAGTGACCGCCTCCCAAAAAGTTATATTTTCAGACGGTTTGAGTGTTCCACCCAGCTGAAAACTCAGCAGTTTGACCACCCTGCCCTTAGAAAAATGCAACTCGACCTATTCACGATGTTCGAGACGGGCCAAGCGGTCGGGTTTTGCTGGATCTCTGGACACGCGGGAATAAGAGAAAACCAGCGCGTAGATTCCCTCGTCAAACGTGTCTTCCCAGTAAGAACAACTCATCTCCATACATTACAGAGGCTGGTTCCCTGTCATCAACTCGCGTATAACATCACGATGGAACGACTCCTGGCAACAGAGTGGACCATAACATGCTTGCAGTTGAACCATCCGTGGGAGAGTGGGACGCCAGGTTTTCTAATAGGGGAAACAAAGGGTTCATTTACCGTCCATGCACAGGACACACGTGAATAAGCCACAACCACCTGATGGATGTAAACATGGTACCGGACGCACCATCATGCCCCTGTTGCCACCAAGTGGCAATCAGCGCGAAGCACAAACCTATGGATTGTGATGCACTCGGAGCAGCCCGGAGAGCCTTCTTGAGCCCTTTGGAGTGGTTAGATGATAATTCATTTTATAGATCAACTTTATTTTAGTATTTTTATTATTTCTTTTTTCGTGGGCTCTGTTATTTTTTCTGCCCTTTTTCATAGTGATAAATTTTGCATTTGTTCTTATTATCTATATCGAGGTTGGTTGAAACAAGGTGACCCAGGGAAGGGGGGTACTCGTGGGACCCGCGAGACTAGGGGTTCTGGGAACCCTGAGGAATTAGAAGAGGAAAATTTGGGGATACCCACACGGACGCTTCTGGGCCCTTTAGGACACCCTGCGAGACATCCTTCAGACCCTTCGGGACCCTCTTGAGATACTGAAGGACCCACTTGAGGCCCCTCTGAATCCTGGAACCTTTGCTCCCTCACAAATCTATGTTAAACCTACTCTGAATCTATGTTAAACCTACTCTGAATCTATGTTAAACCTACTCTGAATCTACTTTAAACCTAATCTGAATCTACGTTAAACCTACTCTGAATTTACATTAAACATACTGAGAAACTACGTTAAACCTACTCTGTATCTACGTTAAACCTACTCGGTATCTACGTTGAGCTTATTCGGTAACTACTTCTACATATTCGGTAACTACTTCTACCTATTTGGTATCTACGTTAAACCTACTCCGTAACCACGATAAACCTACTCTGTAAGTACGATAAACCTACTCTGTAAGTACGGTAAACCTACTCTGTAACCACGGTAAACCTACTCTGTAACCACGGTAAACCTACTCTGTAACTACGTTGAACCTACTCTGTAACTACGTTGAACCTACTCTGTAACTACGTTGAACCTACTCTGTATCTATGTTGAACCTTCTCTGAATCTACGTTGAACCTACTCTGAATCTACGTTGAACCTACTCTGAATCTACGTTGAACCTACTCTGAATCTACGTTTAACCTACTCTGAATCTACGTTTAACCTACTCTGAATCTACGTTTAACCTACTCTGAATCTACGTTGAACCTACTCTGAATCTACGTTGAACCTACTCTGAATCTACGTTGAACCTACTCGTAATCTACACTGCACCTACTCGTAATCTACACTGCACCTACTCGTAATCTACACTGCACCTACTCAGCCACTCTTCAATTGCCCAACGGGGGAGTCTGCATTAACTTCGCGTTGGGACACCGGTGGACAACATCATCAAACTACTACTACTACTACTTCTTGAGCCCCCCGTGCAACCTACGACGCCTGCCCGCAGATACGGAACACCGCAAAAAACTGATCGCTTTCGGAAATCACACCGGACTGTACGAAGCCGTGTGTAAGTAACGAGGTTTGAATCATCTCGGTTCCTGAGCTCTCTGTCCTCCCTGCGTATTGATTGTGAACTTGAACCTAACTTCGTGCACGAAGCTGTGCATAATCAACGGATCATCGTGCGCTACGGGGGAGCACTCAGTGACTACACGTTGGAGCTCCGGTGGAAAACAAAAGAAACTACTACTTTACGTGGTGGCATTTGCACTAATGCTCTCGATCAGTAAATTGTTACAGTGCATTACAACCCATTCTTGAACGTGAAGCGCTACCTTATGAGAGTAAAATTATTTTACTACAGGAATTAACACTCCTGGGGTCTCAAGTTGATAGTTTTGCAGGAACTCCTACATAAACAGGCGAAACGAGGTTGGTTGATTCTAGTTTTTCTGAAAACTTTGAGGGTTTTTTGCTCCACCTGACGTTCTGGTTAAAGGTCGGCACTGCCTCTTGTCAGAACACTCCTTTAGTCGAGAACACTAGGTATTAGTCGCCGCATGAACTTCCAAGAAAATGGTCTTATGGGAAGTGGCTGTTTGGTGAGGAATTGTATAAAACATGAATTGTTTTGATGCTATTTAGTTCGCTTCCCGATGACAATTATTAAAGTTTATTTTTATCTCATGGACAAAAGGTCTGGCTCCTAAAGCTCTGTTTTGAATCCTTCGTTGGAGAGGTAGATTGAAGTGTAAAAATGTTTTGAATGACTTTAATTCAAAGGCAGGTATCTGAACATATGCTTATTTTTTCAAACATGAGGTCATGGTTTTGGGCCATTCAAGCAGAAACTATTTAGTCGAAATTAAAACTTTCAAGCAACTCCATGTGGTACTGATCTCGTTAAGGTTCGGTACTGTACAGAGTCTAAGATCCAGTGAACGGTCTTGTTGAGTTCAAGCTATTTTAATATTTACATTCATGAAACATGGGGAGAATAAAAGCGGAGAAATAACTAGTAAGTGGTGAAGATGGTGAATTCTTCGGCCACATGAGAAGTAATTATACCGACCAAATCATTGTTCGGTTGGTTCCGCGTAAACTGCAGAAACCTGAACGAAGCTTGTGTAATAGCGTGGCAAATACCATTTCTCGGTTTCATCTGGCATGCATTAGTCTTGATATCCTGTTGTGGCCCTGGTCGGCTATTGAGCGTGAGCTGCGGTGATGGGACCTCGTCATTTAATTGCGCCGGCTACCGAACTTTAATGGGAGCTTTGCTCGACGCCCTCCAGCGAAGTCCGAGAACCACTCACTGGACTCGTGAATTTTTGTGCAATTAAGAATACCTGACTGGATGAGCTGATGAAGAGGATAGACGCCAGGGAACCCGTAACCTGTTCGTGTGCTTCCGTCTCAGACCTCTCTGATAACCTCGTTTTCTTCCTTGCCGGAACTCGTAACGCCCGAACACCAAAAAACGTTAAGAGGGGACAATACACTCGATTTGATGACCACAACCTATTCAACAACGGCCCTAAATTCCCCGAACAATTGAAAATGACATTCGATGTCAAAGACAAACCGGATATTTGCCCATATAAACTACGAGAAGAACTAGGCTCCATGACTGGCCGTCCAATTCTCAACATCACCGCCAGCGGTGACGACAGTTGACACAAAACTTCAAAGTGGCACTATACTCTCCAGAAACAAAATATGCGAAAAGCCGTGCAAGATCATACCACACCCAACTTTTTCCACGAGTTCAGGCCTGATTTACATCGAGGGTCTCCCGAATGATGATTGGGGTGGATGGATGCTTATTCATT
The DNA here is from genome assembly GCA_016164225.1 of Gammarus roeselii. Taxonomy (NCBI): domain Eukaryota; kingdom Metazoa; phylum Arthropoda; class Malacostraca; order Amphipoda; family Gammaridae; genus Gammarus; species Gammarus roeselii. Next base: position 18,405 of record SDVV010006106.1, read on the forward strand.
TTATAGATCATTAACACTTTATTTTAGTATTTTATCATTTCTTCTTGCTTGGGCTCTATTATTTTTCTCTGCCCTTTTTTCATGGTGATGAATTTTAAATTTGTTATCATTATTATTATATGTAACGAGGTTGGTTGAGAGAAGGTGACCCAGGGAGAGGAGGTACTCGTGGGATCCGCGGGACTCGAGGACCCGGGGTTTCGGGAGCCCGGGGGACTTGGGAGACCGGGTGGATTTGGGGTGGTCCACTTGGATCTTTCTGGGGCCCTTTGGGACTCCCTTGAGACC